>CM029450.1:193105-453454 GCA_017140165.1 Eucalyptus shirleyi
AAACTGATATAGCACTTGCATTAAGAAAAATTCCTTCCTCCGGAACCCGTCCTACTAGTTCATTGAAGGACATATTCAAGTACTTGAGTAGTGAGAGCTCTGCAAGAAAGCTTGGGATTGGACCAAAAAAATTATTATGGGAAAGACCCAACTCTTCTAGACCCCGTAATGCACGTAAAGCTTGGGGGATTTGACCTTGAAAAGAATTAGCTTCTAATTGAAGTTGTTCCAATCTCAAGCACCCACTGATGGAGGTCGGAATTACACTGGTCAATCTATTGTGAGATAGATCTAATATGGCGAGATTTATTAAAGAGCCAACTTGCAATGGAAGAGATCCACTTAAATTATTATGTGCTAAACTGAAGCTTATCGACAAGGAAGAGAGGCCCGCAATTTCAACTGGAATCAATCCAATAAGGTTATTGTTTGAAAGATCGAGCCCAATTAGTTGCTTGCAATTGCCGAGACTTTGCGGTATGTAGCCTTGGAAATTGTTGGATTGAAGGTCAAGGAGATTTAACGACGTCATGTTACCAATTGAAGACGGTATCTCTCCAGTAAACATGTTTCTAGCAAAAGAAACTTCCTGCAAGCTGTGAAGTGCTCCGATGGAATCAAGAAGGCGATCCGTCAGAAAATTATCCGATAAATCCAAGGCATACATGTTGAAGAGATTTCCAATGGTCAAAGGAATGGTTCCTTGGATCCAATTTTTTGACAAATTAATTCCCTTGGTGCTGGTGGAGAGATTGGAGATCGACGTCGCCGACGATCCTTGTATCAAGTTCGAAGCCACCGAAAATTTTTCTAAGTTGGAACAATTAGCTAAAGAAGAAATAAAAGTCAAGTCATCCTACAACTGGTTAAAACCGAAATAAATGATGACAAGGCCCTTTAGCCTTCCCAGATTTTTTAGTATCGGCCCATGGAAACCGTTGTGGTTAAAGTAGACTTTTTCAAGACCGGTGGCATTTGTCAACGATGACGGAATCGTCCCGGTGAACAAATTATGTTCGAGAAAGAGGTGATAGAGAGAAGGAAGAGTGATGCCCATATCAGAAGGAAAACTTCCTCGCAACTCGTTCCAACTTACCTTGAAGTAAGATATGCCGGAGATGTTAAAAATCCTTGGTGGAATCTCCCCAGTTAGTTTGTTTAGTGATAATTGGAAAAAATATAACCTCTCGAGTCTAGACAATTCGTCAGGTATTTCTCCATGCAATGAGTTCTTTGACAGGGACAGGACTTGTAGTAGTGAGAGATTTCCAATTGAAGGAGGAATTGGACCTACAAAACTGTTCTTAGACAAGCCCAAGCCTTTAAGCCTTGGTAAAGAGCCAATATCGGAATGAATTCCCCCCCCCCCAAGTTGGTTATCTATGAGATTCAGGATCTCAAGATTCGAGCAGCGGGAAAGATTGGAGGGTATCAGCCCATCAAGTGAGTTGTTACTAAGATCAAGATTACGTAGTCGAAGCAAGTTGCCAATCTGTAGTGGTATTTCGCCACGAAAGCTGTTGTTTTGCAAAACCATGACCCTTAGGAAAGAGAGGTTACCTATATGAGGAGATAGGTAGCCTCCCAAGCCTTGTGATCTTAGGACCAAATGTGACCCTCCCAAGATGCCTTTTACTGCACAAAACACCTTGCCACTTACAATAGTGGGTAGAATCATTCCAAGAGCTCAATACTCCAAATGGGTCTTCATCTATAGCGCTTTTGAACGATGCTAGTGCGAGCCAATCCGTTTGGTTTTGTGAGCAAGCTGCTGGGCTAGGGATTGAGCTCCACCACCCCAAGAGGGCAAAGTTGAGAAGAAGAAACATTAGTTTCCCCATCTCCTCCGGTTATCCACTTTCAGTCTTAACTGTATTTAACACCTCCGACCTGCATACAATTCAAATTTTGACTAATTCCACTAAGGGAAGTATTGTAGACTTATCCGAACTTTATGTGGTCCTCAATATTACGTCGTATTTCTTGAAGTTATATGTATGTACTCTGAGGTTTCAAAGAACGTACACTACGCTTTGAAGCCTATGAAACAATAGAAATTATAGGGTGCAAAGTGGAATAGTATAAATGAATATTGTTATTAATATATCAAACACACTAAGACTATTTTATAAATTCGTAAAAAAAATGAAGTGGCATATTGTTACTAATTATTGTGCATGGCTTTTCGTCCACTTATTTTCTGCCATATGATTTAGCATGCTAAGATAAATAATTACAAAACCGAAAGGTTCATATGAAGGACAAATCGGGACCTCATATTCCACGAAGTCTATGCAGACTAAGACTGAAGACTGAACAAATTGGTGCCTCATCGATTACTTGAGGATGGGCAAGACTATGGAGACGAAATCTGAACATTCCATCAAGTGCGTCATTTTAGCATACGACGATAAACCAAAAAGAAAAAAACGAAGAGACGAGTCTTTTAGCAACCCATCAATTACGTGAGCATGGACAAGTCTATGGAATTTGTAGGCTTGGTAGAGGCTGAAAAATAGATCCATCATTAGGTTTTTCACCTCAAATATCACTATTTTATATGTTTATTTTTTAACTTATTTATGACTTTATTAAAGTACTTTGAGTGTAAATAAGGGGGAGCACAAAATCTTGGCCTAGGCCTATAAGGACCTAAAAGTTCAGCATGTCCGATCTAGGCCGATTTGGACTTTTAGGGCCTGTTTGTTAAAAAAAAATTATGTTCCCCGAAACAAACATTTCTATTCCAAGGGCCAGCTAGGCCGAGGCTCGCTGTGGCCAGGCTAGCCTCTGACGAGCTCGCCGAACGTCGCCAAGCCGATCGCCAGAAAAAGGAAAAAGGAAAAGAAAAATGGAAAAAAATAAGGAAAAATAATAAAAGAACTAAAAAATTAAAAGAAATAATAATACAAAATCTAAGAATCTTACCAAACATATTTCTATTCCGGGAATGGAAATTTTGGGAAGTTATCAAACGCGTTTTTTTGCTCAGAAATTGTTCCTGAGAATAAAAAAAAAATCATTTCTCATTAAAAATTGTTTCACATAACAGAATCGTTATCAAACGTGCTCTTGGTCTTTTTGGCTCACCCCTAAAACTAAATATCACATGGGACAAAGTGCTACATTGTGAGAACCATCTCTTGAAACTTATAGGGACAAAGTGCCACATAATGAGAATCACGCCTAACATCCTTCAAGTGTGACCACCCAAGTATATCATTAGGATTGGCTATATGGTTTGCATCATTGAATATCATCTGTATGTTTTACTATTATTAGCATATATGATCCCAAGAAGAGGTGGTCAATCACCCGTTGAGTCAATAATTTGCTTACTCAACATTGAGGTTAATTCACTAATAATGTCTGCAAGATTTCCTGAAATTTTAACATCTAGTGACATGTCAACGTCCATACGAGACATTATGAAACTGTGATAATAAGGAAAATTTTTGGATTTGGGATAAAGATAGATTGATTTCATGATTGCACCTTGTAGATATAATGTTTAGCAAACATTTAGAAAGTACCTCATATTTACGTAAGTTATGTAAATGCCCAAGAAATATAAGTGAGTCCATAAATTGAATAAGGAATAACAATTTTATATGGTTTCTTCGATTTCTAGAAAGTGGCGGACCAAGAGTTATGCATGAAAAAAACGTTAGTCCATTATATCATGGTTTTACAGTCTATGGTGGACAGTTTGGATAGTTAAGTGGATTTCATAACTCATTGAAGTGGCTAATCTGTTTGGGTCTCCTTGCTGTGGTGGAGACAAGCAAAACAAGGGAGAGAAAAGAAAAAGGAAAAGGATATAGAAAGAACTGAGCAAGGCACGGAAAAAGGGGGACGAACTGAGAAGAAGCTTTTGAGGTGTCCATGGTAATGAAGCTAAATTTTGTCATGTTTATGCACCAAGTTGATGCGTCTGGTATGAGGAAATTGAAGAATAAAGGGGTATGAAGAGTTACTACATCAACTGAGGGAAGAATCAGCAGTTCTAGCTTGATCCGAGCTCGTTTTTATGGAGAATTGCTTGTCAATGTTGCGCTCGATATAGGCGGAGGTTGCTGAGTTGTATCGTGAAGAACTAGACTCAAATTCCTCCTTTGGAAGCTAAGTTTAAATGGTGATAACTGCTTTTTAAGTATTTATGCATTAATATACGTCAACACATTTTTAGATAAAACATAAGTGCCAACATTCTCGAGATCTTAAGTGACAGAAGTTTATATGTTAATGCAGATAAAAATAACGTGTAAAAATACGTCCAGGCATCCATATGCAAAGAACGGATTTTATGACTTGTTACAGAAAGAAATAAAATATTTTAGTGTAAAGAGAATAATTTTCTCTAGAAATAGGAAGTAAATGTTTGGAATTTACTTCCACCTCAACTAGCAAAATCGGTCAAATATCAAAATTGGCCTGTCTGTGGATGAATGTGGCTCTTCGGTGACCAGAGGTAGATCGTGATGCCTCAGCTGTGGCCCTAAATAAATAAGAAATAAAATTTTCAAGAATTTCCGGTCTACATATACCTGACAAAAAAATGCAATCTTTTCAATTATTTTCCAATATACAATTTCATTAAAACAGATTGAGTATAATGTTAAAATACGAAAGACAAAATCAATGATTATTGATTTTTTAACATGCATGCATCGTTCTGATGATGAATGTTAGAACAAAGATTTGCTAAAGAAATGACTAAAAATTATCATTATCTACTGGGATTTGTTAACAAGCTCAGACTTGAACTTTCTTCTTTTATTAGACTTGAACTTTCTTCTTTTATTTTTTTTTCATTCCTTAGATGAAAGTATCAGGCTTGTATTATGCCGTCCCAACAGTCAATATATCTAGCACTTTCGCAACACTTTTCCCAAATTGTAGGTCAATCATTTCATCCACCTAGTCATTTACAACAACGTCATATCTCTAACAACTCACTTCACAACTGTAACCTCGTAAATTACAATTCATTTAACGGCAAATTTCAGCGTGTTCTTTTGTCTTAATTTTTAAAAAGACAAATTGAAAATTAATTATCTTCATAAGCTGTCACAAATAGAAATATCTTGTGATTGAAATATAATACCATAAATTAAAGTTGGCAACATTCTTTAGGCAAAGTTATAATAAGATGTATGATAAAATGATATTTTATTTGGTGTAATGGAACATTTTTATTACGAAACTGATGAGAGAGATAATTTTGTGTAGCTTGATAAAATAGAAACAATTTTGAGAGAGAGAGAGAGAGAGAGAGAGAGAGAGAGAGAAGGGTATTCAGTAAGTTAACTAGAAAAAAAGGAGTGTCCTATGGAGGTATATTTGCATTGCCCAATACTTATTGAATATGCTTATTTTCCGTTTATAGCCTACCATGTAGCTGCATATTAAATTAATATTTAACACAGCATTGTCAAATAGAAAACACTTAAAAAGTTTAGGGGATAAAAGCAATATTCATGGTAATAACAAAGAACAAAGTGGGATTATAAAATAAAGGGGAAAAGTCACAAAAAACCTCAAATTTTACCTACTGTGAGACATTTACTCTAAATTATATTCTCTGACACCAAAAACCCTTAACGTGTACCATTGTGACGTATTTACCCTACATTATTTTTTGTAACACCAAAAATCCTAAATTGTATCATTATGACTCATTTACCCAAAACTATTTTCTATGACACTAAAACTCTAAACTTATATCTATGTGACACATTTATCTCAAACTTTTTTTTGTGATACAAAAAACCTCTTCTGGGCACCAAATTTATCGAGTAAATATGTCACACGGATACAAATTTGTGATTTTTGATGTGACAAGAAAAAATCTCTGGTAAATGTGTCACACCTTGTACATCACATAAGTTTAGGGTTTTTGATATCACAAGAAACGTTTAAGGTAAATGTGTCACAACATACAAAGTTAGGAGTTTTTTTTATGGCTTTTACCCATAAATAAATGGCAAAACTAAAGAGTCCATATAAAGGACAAATTGGTGTCCCACATTAACAATTACCCTTCTTCTCCGGATGACCTCTAGAAAAATGAATAAAACCCTTGCTTAATGATAGTTTAATGATATATATTTACTCTGTCAATTTGAACACAAAGATCAAATAATTATCATAAATCAACTAACTTTTTGTTATTAAAAAAAAAAATTGGTATACTAATGTTCCTTTTCTCCCTTTCCAAAAGGTGAAGATTTTCCACAAAATCTCTTTTTGAACGTAGAAGTCATCCGGCAAGTTTTTTGGTCGAACGAATTGAGTTTTGGCATATTTTCAATCTAGAAATGTGGAAGCAATTCACCTTTATTACAACACAAGTATTATATTTTTAATTACTTTAATCGTGGCATGATGTGCGAACATCGTGATGTTTACCATTATTGAAGCAAAAATCATTTTTATTGTTCTCAAATACGGTGTATCCTGCAATTAGTCCCATGTTTTTCTTGCTCAAGTCATAAAAAAGGCACCTGGGAATTTCCATTGGCGCATCAATTAAAAGAAATTGCGTCCTGTGCACTTGTATTCGAGTAACTACAGAATGATTTTCGAATTAAATTAGTCTAATTGATTCGCTAATGCTCAAGTCATTAAAAAAAAAGCAGTTTTTGACAATTTTTCCCAATTTATTTCTTTTCCCCTTTTGGCAAACTCCATTCTAAATATGATGACACACTCATTTGATGACATAGGCACATACAACACTGCACACCCTTTCATGTAGTAAGTTCGAGTGAAGTCTTAGTACAAGTGTCATTTATGTATCAATATTCCCGCTAGTTTTCACTATTATCCGTTCGTTTCACGGAAAATAATTTCCGGGAAAATGTTTTCCGGATTTTCCGGTGTTCGTTTCACGAAAAATGAATTCCTTTGAGAAAATGTTTTCCATGAAAGGAAAAAAAGTCTTCTAAATTAATGGAAAATGTTTTCCACTTTTGAAAAGTGAAAAATATTTTCCTCACTTAATCTCTCTTATCTCACACCTCTACAAATCCTCACTTCTTCTTCTCCTTTATTTTTCTTATTTTCTTTTTTGGTTCGAATTATATTTTAATTTTCTTTTTCTTCTTTAATTCGAATTATTTTTAATTTCCTTTTTCTTTTCTATTTCTTTTCTTTTTCTTTTCTTCGTTTCTTATATTCTTTATTGGCTAGTCATCGGCCGTTGCTAGGCAAACCTCGAGATCGTCGATTTCAAGCTCGCACTCTGCACTCTTGCTTATCCTTTTCTTTCTTTATTCTACCCTATAGTTGTACATTACTCAAGCAAATGGCTCTACATACTTTGCTTCTTTTTTCTTTTGTTTATTAGAACACAAAAGACGCAAGGGGAGAACAGGCCACTCAACTAAAAAATTCGCATGAGGCCTATACATGCTTTGCTTCTTTTTAAAATCCATACGAACATTTTTTGGAGTAGATGAATATTTGGCAACAATGAGGGAACAAAGATATGAAGTAAGTTTGCCTAGATTTAAAGGCAAGTTCATATTTGATGAATTTATAGGTCGGTAAGTGATGCATGCCTAAGTGGTGAAGTCTTAGAAAATATTTTCCTTACCAAACACTGGAAAATATTTTCCGAAATATTTTTAGGTTTTAGCTGAATACTAGAAAATATTATCATTTTCCTGAAAAATGGCTTCTAGAAAAATATTTTCTGGAAATGGCCCATTTTCCGCGAAACGAATGGACCCTAAGAATGATTCACAATTCTGGTATAATAAGCGGCATGGGATATTGTCATTAATGATTGAATATGACTTATTATTCATGTATAATCTATGGAGAAGGTGATGCATTAAACGCGGTCTCACCTCCCCCAACCATTCTCATTAATGATGGATGTTCTTTATTGCACGTGAGTTAAAAGGATTTTGGTTTCATTCAAATGTTATTTCGTATGCCTATAATGTTACATTGACAAACCATTGATTCTTCGCCTTTTTGACATGTTTGGGCATCACGCTCATGAGTGAGATATAGGTCATTTGCATTGGTAGTTTGCTGGATATTCTGAGCTAGATGTGATTTAGTTGGATCATGAGATTGTGTGAGGGCATATTGGTTGCTAAAGTAGCACATAAACATGCTATTCATTTCTCATCATTTTTGGAGAGTTTGCTGTCATTATTTTTAAATAAAAATGTGAAATGTGTCCTGTAATTGTTTGGCTATAATACATCAATCCTGTAATTGTTTGGCTATAATACATCAATCCAGTTGAATTTTTTTTTTTTTTTCTAAAATTTTTGCCTGAGTGAATTTATTGTATATAGCTGATTGAAATGTGAATGAAGTTGCATATAGGTTGGAGTTGCTTGTTGTTCAGAAATTGCTGGATAAGTACTATATATTCAGATATGCTCAGAGTATGCTGATTTCTTTGCAATGGGTTATGTCCATGGTTTGAGCTTGTTCGATATATGTCAGTGTCTGCTGTTCGCAGCCATTTCTGTACAAATAATGAAGGTTTGGTTTTAATTCGATTTCATCTTGACTTTATTTTTTATTTTTAAAAGTGTCAATAAGGATTATTTGTGATTTATGACGATCTCTTGTCGAACCATCTTGCATTGATATCTTGAATGTTGCGAATGTCTTCTGAATGCTGGACGTTCTGTATTGCATATGAGTTAAAAGGATTTCAGTTTCATTTAAATGTTGTTTGGCTTGCCTATAATGTTACATTGATAAACCATTGATCCGTCACCTTTTTGACATGTTTTGGCTTCACGCTCATGAGTGAGCTATAGGTCATTTGCCTTGGTAGTTTGCTGGATATTTTGGGCTAGATGTGATTTAATTGGGTAATGAGATTATTTTAGGGCATATTGGTTGCTAAAGTAGTACATAGACATGCTATTCATTTCTCATCATTTTTGGGGAGTACGTGAAATGTGTCCTGTAATTGTTTGGCTATAATACATAAATCCAATTGAAGTTGCTTTTATTATTTTATTTTTTGCTTGAGTGCATTTATTGTATATAACTGATTGAAATGGGAATGAAGTTGCATATAGGTTGGAGTTGCTTGCCGTCCAGAACTTGCTGGATAAGTACTATACTTTCAGGTATGTCCAGAGTATGCTGATTTCTTTGCAATGAGTGTTGTTCGTGTATGTTGTTCGCAACCATTTCCACACAAATAATGAAGGTTTGGTTTCAATTAGATTTCATCTCGACTTCATAAAAAAAAAAAGTGTCATTGTGGGTAAGGATTATGTGGGATTTATGAGGATCTCTTGTCGAACCATCGCACATTGATATCTTGAATGCTGTGAACGTCTTCTAAATGCTGGATGTTCTTTATTGCAAGTGAGTTAAAAGGATTTTCATTTCATCCATATGTTGTTTCGTTTGCTTATAATGTTACAATGATAAACCATTGATCCATCACCTTTTCGACATGTTTGGGCATCACGCTCATGAGTGAGATATAGGTCATTTGCATTGGTAGTTTGCTGGATATTCTAGGCTAGATGTGATTTAGTTGGGTCATGAGATTGTTTGAGGGCATATTGGTTGCTAAACTAGTATATAGACATGCTATTCACTTCTCATCATTTTTTGGGATTTTGCTGTCATTATTTTTAAAAGAAAACGTGAAATGCGTCCTGTAATTGTTTGGCTATAATGCATAAATCCAATTGAAGTTGCTTTTACTATTTTATTTTATTTTTGCTTAAGTGCATTTATTGTATGTAGCTGATTGAAATGTGAATAAAGTTGCATATAGGTTGGAGTTGTTTGCTGTCCAGAACTTGTTGGATAAGTACTATACAATCAGGTATGTTCAAAGTATATGCTTATTTCTAAACTATGAGTCCTATCCATGGTTTGAGTTTTTTCGATATATGTTCATGTTTGCTGTTCACAGCCATTTTCGTACAAATAATGAAGGTTTCATCTTAACTTTATATTAAAAAAAAAATGTCATTGTGGGTAAGGTTTATGACGATCTCTTGTCAAACCATCGCTCATTGATATCTTGAATGCTCTGAACATCTTTTGAATGCTGGACGTTCTTTATTGTAGGTGAGTTGAAAGGATTTTGGTTTCATTCAAATATTGTTTCATTTGCCTATAATGTTGCATTGGCAAACCATTGATCCATCACATTTTTGACATGTTTGGGCATCGCACTTGTGAGTGAGATATATGTCATTTGCAATGGTAGTTTGCTTGATATTCGGGACTAGATGTGATTTAGTTGGGTCATGAGATTGTTTGAGGCCATATTGATTGCTAAAGTAGTTTATAGATATTCTATTCATTTCTCATCATTTTTGGGGAGTTCGCTGTCATTATTTTTAAAGGAAAACGTCAAATGTGGCATGTAGATGTTGGTTTCCTTGATGGTTGTTTCCTCTGGGACGTGGTCTTGAAACTTACGACCGAAGTGCAACATCTTTCTTGAATTTCTACATAAACAATAAAGCGCTATCCTAAACATCAACAACAAAGATATGAAAATTACATTATGAAAGGACAATCCTTGAGGTTAGACAAGTGTCACCCATTTAACCATCAACATTTTGCATTCTTTGTCATTTTTCCAGTTTGAGCTTTTTTTGTTTCTACTTTTATTCTGTCTTCTAAATTTCAGGATATAGATAAACAATGTGAAGGATGGGGGGAGGACAAGCAAGAGGATGTTTACCTCATAATCTCCAATATTCAGTTTATCAAGCAACTCAACAAGAACTTCTATGACCTCATAATCCGGCCCCATCCTTACATTTTGCCCGGCAATGTCAAAGTCACACTGGTAAAACTCACGGTATCTACCCTTAGAAGGATTATCCCTCCGGTATACTTTAGCAATTTGGTATCTCTTCAATGACGTAAGCCCATTCATAGCCATATATCTCGCAAATGGAACAGTCAAGTCGCATCGTAGAGAACAAAGCTCTCCATTCTGTCAAAGAAAAGGACAATAGCCATAAGAGGGAAGACAAAAGATCATTCGTCATATTAGATGTAAAGCAGAAACATGAGTATGACTCGCAACACAAAGAATAGGTATCATTAGTACAGTGAATCAATTATGCCAATCCCTGGCTCTCCAAGTCAGTGAGAACATTACATTCGCAGTGCAAGGGAGTTTATCTACTTTAACAACTTTCTTAAGCATGACATGCAAAAGAATATCATCCATCATTACATCTAAGATAGCAAGTAAGGTGAATGCAATAAAATATCCTCGAAATTTACCTGGTCAGCAAGATCGTATATCAACTTTGAGTCCTCGCCATATTTTCCCATCAGTCTCTCTCAATTCAAAAACAGGAGTATCAAGTGCCGTGGCACCATGCTTCTTGAAAACATCTGTTATAATGGAGAATGCTTTTTCTCTTACTGCCATTTGTTCTTTCTCAAAATCACGAGTTCCCTGCATGGACCATACCATGCAAATTTCAAACTGACTGAAATCCCCGATAGATGTTGAAAGTAGTTAACATTAATCAAAATGGCAGAAGTCATCAGCTTTTGATACAAGATTAAGTGCTTCCAATCATAGATAAGATAATTCAAATGTGAAAGTTAAAGCAAGACGACTTTGTCTATAAGAAGAATAAATATGACTTTTGTATGTGAGTAGAAGGAGCAAGTTTTGATAGACCTGGAAAAAATTGTGTGGACCAAACAAATATCTCAAGAAAAGCTCGATATTTCTTGGACCCCCAAATTTGGAGTATCCTACTTTCATGCAATTCACAGGGTTCAACAAGCAATCGATATTTCACCGTCAAGGGTGTAGTACTATTTGTAGTAGCGGTCCTTCTATATCGTATTAACAATCGAAATATGGTCGAAAGAAAAAATCTCTATTTGACAGGGCTTCTTCAATTTTGAAGATGCAATACTCATTAGCGAGCGTCTGGTATATGAAGATATTTATACTTCTTTTCTATTACTTACATAACTTGACGTACTCTCTCTCTCTCTCTCTCTCTCTCTCTCTCTCTCTCTCTCCCCTCCCTCCCCCCCCCCCCCTTTCTCTCTCTCCCCCCATAAACTAATTGTCCATACCGCAGCCTCTTTAAAAACACCAAAATTTCCATTAGTAAATTATTTTGCCCAGCCTTTTGTCATCAAGCAGCCACATTATGAATGAGATCGATATAGTCCATTCGAAGTTTTTGGAACAAATAAATCATATAGCAAGATAAGAATCATCCACTCACTACTTTAATTAGAAATCAAACCATAGCGCTACTGAAAAAAGAAGAGATAGAAGCAATTCTTTTGATATCATACCAATCATTTCATAGCTTGAATAAATTACCTTGGGAAGCTTGGGTAGCCTTCTACTCTCATTACTGTCAACAATGTCCTTGACTTTGTTCAAGAAATGGTCAAATTCTGGGCCCCTCGCGTCCAGGAACGGTAATAAATGTTTTACAAGTTTCTCTAGGGAAACTGACTCGTCACTTCCGTTCCTCAGAAATCCATCCTTAATCAATTGCACCAAGACAGCTGTCCCTCTCCCCAACACCACCTTCTTCTTGTTCTTCTCACTTTTCTTATCTGCTTGCACTCCGTTAATTTCCTCATGCTTTCCCTTTTCAATCAATTCACTTCCCTCCAGGGCAACAAATGCGGTAATTGCCTCCCAAACCACTTTTTTCCAGACACAACCACAAAGCACGTACAATTCATGCACAAACTTCTCAAATTCTCCACCGATATATGCATCCCCGAGCACCTTTTTCTCATTCTCTAAATCATCCATACGCGCACACTCCTTCTCAAACATACCTGTTAAGCTGCTTTTCAGGGCATCGGCAGCAATCGCATCTAAATCAATCTTCGCTCGGCCTAAAGAGCTCTTACCGATCCTCAGCAGCACATCAGCCAGCGGGCACAACACATTCACAACGTCATCCGCTGCGCCATCAGCAGTAGACCCAGTTTTCTGTATTCTAACTGACGAATTCAGGTACACTCGCACCTCCGAATGCACTGATTTCACCACCCTTCTCAATGTTGCATGAGCTTTGGGAATGCTTGAGATTGCCTCGTTCTCCACCTTACCCACCAACTTAGACCCGTTAAGCAAAACCTTCATGTCGCTGGCAACCCCGATCTCATCTTTCGAGACGAACCCATCGCCCGAATCCGTCAGATTGAAGACCGCCACGTCGGCTTTGATGGCCTCGCACGACAATGCAGCAACCGCATCGACCGTGGTGGACAAGGCCGTCGAAAAGTGATCCAAAAGCGCGCTGATCCCATACAAACTGGAATGCGCCTTCTCCGATATAGACACTTCTTCATTAGTCACGGCGAGATTTCCAAAACCCTCGTAGCCCTCCGCGGAATTCAAGGAATCCGAAATAAGATCGACCAGCGCCGTGCCCGTGCCAGGACCTCCCGACACGAGGAGCTTGTTGAGGAGCACCGCGAGAGAAGCGCGCGTTTCCACGGCGGTGAAGTAAGGAGGGAAGGATATCTGGAAATTGGCGGCGGCAGCAGGGGAGGTCCGATTGGCGGCCGGCGGGGAAGACGCAAGGCGGTCGCGCGACGACGAGTCCACGCGCACGCGGGCGGTTCCGTAGGACACCGCGTGCAATGAGGACGGAGAGAGGGAGGAACCCTTGCCTCCCACGGTCACCACCGCGGTGGTGGTGGTGGTGGTCTCGCCGCCGTCGGCCATTGCAAGAGCAGGGAAAGAAGGGAGGGACGAGACTGACGCGGCTGCTAATGTGGAGGAGGCTCGCTGGTAAGGGGAGCTCCAATGGCGGCCCTCTAGGGTTTTGGGGTTAGGGAAATTAGTTTGGAAAGCATGTGTCCAGGCTTTTTTTCAACCGAGGAGGAATAAAAGGTTCCAAGAAAATCTCTTATCCGGTAAAGGTTTCTTCTACTGTGTTGCTAGATTTTCTTTTGCTGCCTTATGTTACTTAATTTGGAAATAAAGAAATGATGTTATATTTCATGGGGAAGCCTTGGTCGTCTCTGCGTTGAAAAATCACCCGATTAAAGTTGTAAAAGAGAAAGCACTCACCTTCTCAAATGTTTCGAATATCCCGAGAAACGGGCGTCTTCAGAGGAACTGGGGCTTTCATCCCTCCATTTTCTCAAGCCTAACTTCGACTCTATAGGTTGCTTGGATCGCGTTCCTGCTTCAAGTTACTTCAGCTCTCCATTATTGGTCTCTTCGTTTTTTGAATTGCCAAGGTTTCGTGTTAGCTGTCGTGACTTCTGTTTTAGTGACCTTGTTGGTTGCTTTCTGTTTTTTCCTGTTTTTGTTTCTCTTTGCCTTTGGCTTTTTCTTTGGCTGCCTTCCACTCTTTCTACTTACTGTAGTTAGAGTGTAAGTCTTTGGTGCCGCTTTTGTATTTTGTCCTAAGCTATATATTCATTACCTTTACCAAAAAAAAAAAAAAAAAAAAAAAAGTTCCAAGAAAATCAAATTTTTGGTTTAAGAAAATCGATTCTTTTGGGAGAAAATACACTTCAATAACCAAACGGTGGATAAAACCCTCGATTATTATATATCATCAAAATTAGCAATTTGATGAAAAATTTCAAAAAAAATCGATAAAGGATAAATTCATTATAAATATACTTAATTTGACATTTTTGGTAGTCAAAACAATAACTCGAGAAAAATTAATTATGCATATTTATATATATACAGGTGGAATGGTTATGACATGTCACCCTCTAAGAAGATAACTAGAGAAATGTCTAGCGTGTTGATATATGGAAAAAATATATTATATGCTCTCACAATCATTAATTGATTGAATCATAAATAACTTTCTTGTTTAAATATGATCTTGTGTTTGCTATTAAAATTTTTATAATGTGCTAAGATTTGAGAATTCATATGTGGTCGAGTCACATTTGCGTGAGGAAAAGGGAACTTATTAATTTTCAATGTATGCGAATCCAACTCGAATCTGTTGAGAGTAAGCAATATCGAGTCTCATTCAAGCCCTAACATGAAATTTTATGGCAATTTGTTGAGTCTATAATTAAGAAACATAACGACATCTCGCGAACTCAAAACATAAATGTTATTGCACCAAACACCCGTTTCAAACACAACTTAGCAAAAGGTCAACAAACAAGTCCAATTCCACCCCCGAGTAGGGGCCAAAGGTTTGAGTCCTAATTGAATTCATTCCAGACCAGTCAATTCATGTCGACTTTAAGAATCTAAATTCATTATTCTTTTGTTTCGCAATAAATAATTGAATTGAAAATATTTTTCTTTAAAAGGATGAGAGATTTGACCATCCCCACTACAAACTTACAATTGTGGCTTTCATCTTTAACTATCAACAAAAGAAGTAAAAATTCTTTACAAGAAAGTGAGTTTATGGTTTAAAAAAACAATTCATTTGTAAAAAATGGGAAAGAAAATTACACTTTAATACAAAAGAGCTAATTATAAAGAATAATATGGTGCCAATGGATTAGTGCAATGTGGATGCGTCAAAAGAGTGATTATTTTGTGGCAAAACAAAAGAGTAATAAATTTGTTGTATAAGTGGCATTGACCATTTGAAGGTACTTTCTAGGATTTAGACATCACAAAGGCTATAGGAGGCTTTTTTTTCCCTCTGGAACCGCTCGGACCTGAGAAGCAGAGCGTCGGACGAAACCCTGCCCCAGCCGCACCGGTGAGCCCCGCGACCAGGTTCGTCGTCCCTCCGCGACCCCTCCGGCGGCGAAATCTCTTCCGCCACCTCCGGTTCCGTATCTAACCTCTGTCGCCGCCGCCGGGTTTGAACGCACTCTCAAGGAGCTCTCAAGACCAAAGCAGAGTGTCGGACGGCCCCCTCCCCAGCGGCGCCGGCAAGCCTCGCGTCGCCACCGTGGCAAACGCTCTGGCTCCGTTTCTGACCGCCGTTGCCGTCGTCGTGTTTGATCATGATCCTAGGTGTCGTCCTAGGCGCGTGGGTTCCCTCTGCTGGCGACCAAGCTTTTGTGCTTATGCCTCCTTCTTTGGCTGAGTGCAGGTGTTCGGAAAGGTATTTCTTGGCAGCAAGAGGCACCTATTTTGTTGCCCAGGTTCATTTCTCTTTTAGGCCGGCTATGGAGGAAATCGGTTAGGGTTTTTTTCCTGTTTCTGTTGCTGCTCGCCTATTTTGTTGCTGCGATGGCCTTGCCTTCGGCCAAGGCCCATGGTTTAGATGAAGGCCCTAGTGCGTCTGCTCCACATCCCCAACATCAGGGCCGTTCTTCGATTGATGGGCTTCCTTTAAATGAGAAGGAGCGCACGCCCTCGAACACAAGCTCCCCGACTGCAACTGACAGGTCGTTGTCTGCTCTTCCTCCTGCTGGGTTGCGAACCGGAAATGACAATCAATCTCTGTCAATTGATATTGTGAATGAGAACATTGGTGATGGAAACCAAGCCCCGGTTTTGCTGGAGAAACATTCTGGTCACGCTCGCTCTATCCGCTTTAATGGACGTAGAGGCAGGAGCAGAGGAAGATCATCCTCCAAACGCCCCCAGCGAGCCTTCTCAAGGAGCTCGAATCTTCGCTCTTGGGTGAATGTGGCTGTAGCTAAAGTAGCCTCAAAGGGATATGACCTTGATTATTTCCCTCCAACCCACGTTGGTAACCGCCCAATTGTTGAAATGACAGAGGACAACATCCTAGCTGCAGATCCAAAATTGCAGGAGTGTTTAGTGGGATACTACATAGGTAGGAGGATACCATTTGTAGTTACTGAAGCAACTTTTAAAAAGGTTTGGGGTACCAACTTGGCGAGAGTTATGGCTAATGGAAAGGGATTGTTTTTCTTTCATATCCCATACAAGGAATTTCGAATGAAGGTGCTGGAAGGAGGACCCATTACCATCTCCAAGATTCCCTTAGTTCTTCAACAATGGAGACTGGACTTGGAATTGAGGAAAGATACTCGCCTCACTGTGCCTGTATGGGTTAGACTTATAAATCTCCCTGCTGCATTTTGATCTGCACAATCAATAAGCAAAGCTGTTAGTGGTGTCGGGAAACCATTGTATGTCGACTCAAGAACAGAACAGATGCACATGCTTACCTATGCTAGAGTATGTGTAGAGATCACAGCCAACCAACCTCATTGCGAGTGTATTGAGCTGGTGTATGAAGGCCAATCTTGTATGGTTGATGTGGAATACGAATGGAAACCAACGGCCTGTGCAGGGTGTGGAATATTTGGTCCTAAATGCAATGCGGCTAAGGCTAGACCTGTTGATGTTGATACCTCTCCAGCTGCTGAAGCAACTACTGGTGTTCAGAATGTGTCTGATCCTATTGGTTCTTAGCCTCAGGGCCAATCAAGCTCCCAGCACATGAACCTTCAAACTATAGAGACGCATATCAACCCTCCGGTTACTACAAGGACTGTTCCTGGAAGCCCTCAGGGAGGGGGGAACTCGGCCGAAATTCACAAGACTATAGAAATAGATGCAGGTGATCATTTGTTCACAATCAAGCCTACTGAAGGCGTTGCTGATGAAGAAAGAATGGTTTTGAGGATGACGGGCGATCCATCTAGCATCCCTCCCCCAGGCGATTCTGAGTGGAAACAAGTCAAAAGGAAGAAAAAGCCTTTCACAAAAAAGGCTGCCTCCACCAGTTCAGCTCCAATTGGTGAAGGAGGCCAATCGCTGAAGCTAAAAGACTTTGTTTTAAGGAGAGTGAGAGTTGCACCAGCATCTCGTAAATCTGCTGGTGCGGATGCAGCACCCTCTAAAGCTGGTCAGGGCCCCTCTATATCGGTTAAAGGGAAAGCAACTGCTCCTCATTTGTCAGTGCCTCATTATTCAGATGACATTGTCAATCCCAGCTTCCAGGAAGAGACAGAAGATGAAGATTTGCTTTCGGTAGACTCCTTCCCACCGAAAGGCCCTTGCTCTACTACCCCAACTGTCACAATGCAGGACAAGCTGCTGCTGCTATGCCCGAACCCTCTTCCTATTGCGGATCCTCCTCCGACGGTGGGTAGGAATAAGGGTTCCAAAAAGAGTAACCCGCTTCCCCTTCTTCTGTAAATATGTATATAGATGCCTAGAACGTTTGAGGCCTTATGAATTCCGTTACTCAGGCTGAAGTGCGGAAGCTTGTCACTTCTCATAATATGTGCTTGATTGGGCTCATTGAGACCAAAGTACCTGAGGATACTTTTGATTCCTTATCCTCCTCTTTGCTGAATGGCTGGAAATGGATCACGAATTATGATCACCCCCCTCGTGGAAGAATATGGGTTGGTTGGAACCCAGATTATATAAATTATAATCCCATCTCGGTTAGTGCTCAAAATGTGCATGGCCGTGCGAGGATTATCTCGTCTACAAAGACGTGCTGTGTTTCTATTATATATGGTGAACACTTGTTTATTTTCCGTTGCCCACTCTAGGAAGATCTTATTCGGATAAATGCCCTCATGCAAGACACGGCATGGTTGGTTGCAGGAGATTTTAACGCTATCAAGGATCCATCTGACCGTTTTGGTAGTTCTGATACTTGGATTCCATACTTTGATGAGTTTGCGAACTGCCTAGCTCAAACTGAGTTGGACGACCTCAAGTACATTGGCCTTAGGTTTACCTGGTCCACCTCTGTGGGTGCAAGTAGGAAAATGCGGAAAATAGATCGTGTTTTGGTTAATACCACTTGGAATATGGAAGTCTCTTTCTCCGAGGCCTCTTTCCTAATCACGGGCATCTCCGACCACTCCCCAATGGTAGTTAGAGTCATTGACCCGATTCGTAGGAGGAGACCTTTCAAGTATTTTGATTTCTGGGCTCAGCACCCTGACTTCTTCCTTATTGTGCAGCAAGTATGGGATATTCCAATTCAAGGATTTGCTATGTTTAGGCTTGTTTCTAAACTCAAAACTCTGAAGAGCTGGCTTAAACTCTTAAATAAAGATACATATTCAAACATTTCAGTAAGAACAGAGGAAGCAAGGGAAGCTCTTTGCGCTGCTCAGCTTGATCTACATCTCAACCCTAATGATTCTAACCTCGCCAATACAGAGCAGATTTGCCGCAAGCTCTTTGTTAACTTGCATAGAGATGAAGAATCCTTCTATAGGCAAAAATTGAGAATCCGTTGGCTCAAGGAAGGGGACCAAAATACAAAGTTTTTTCATCATTCTGTCAAGAGAAGACAACTTACAAATAGAATCATTACGGTGAAGGACTTCTCGGGTGCTTTTATCGATGACCCTGAGGCGGTTCCCCAAGTCTTTGTTACATTTTTTGCTGATTTGCTTTCTCCTCACTCTGGATTGTCCAAGCCTTCCCTGCAGGAGTTAAGAAAGTTCATTCACAATCCCTTGTCGGTGGACTAGGCTGGTGACCTAACTAGACCAGTGTTAGTCCCTGAAATTCAAGAAACAGTCTTCTCCCTAGCGAAGGGGAAAGCACCGGGTCCTGATGGATTCACTGCCGAATTCTTCAAGAGATGCTGGGATGCTGTTGGCCCGCTCGTAATAGAGGCAATGCAGGAATTCTTCACATCAGGCTATCTGCTTAAAGAGGTGAATAATACCATCCTTACCTTAGTTCCAAAGGTCCCTAATGCTTGTGATGTCTCGAATTTTCGCCCTATTGCATGTTGCAACACCATTTATAAAATCATTACTAAGATATTAGCCAATCGCCTAGCCGCTGTCCTTGGGAACTTAGTTGACTACTCTCAAAACGCCTTTGTTAAAGGGAGGAGGATTAGAGATAACATCCTTTTGGCTCAAGAATTATTTGCTAGGTTTCATTTGGAACCTTACCTCCCCAAATGTGCGATAAAAGTGGATTTCCAAAAGGCTTATGATACTATCGACTGGGATTTTCTTCAATCAACACTCACGGCATTTGGCTTCCCTGATGTTTTTGTTCGGTTGATTATGGCTTGTGTTCGGACTCCCAAATATTCCATTTCAATCAATGGAGAGCTTCATGGATTCTTTGCCGAAGGAAGAGGACTACGACAAGGAGATCCTATGTCCCCTTATCTGTTCACGCTTGTGATGGAGGTATTCTCTGGAATTCTAGTCTCCCAAACTTCTCTTAAGGAATTCAATCCCTATTGGAGGTGCAAGGCAACTCAGCTGACTCACCTTTTTTTCGCGGATGACGTTTTCCTTTTCTGCCGGGCTGACTAGGCATCTATCACCTTAATGAAAAAGGGCCTTGATATATTCTCTTCATGGAGTGGCTTAATCCCGAATAGAAACAAGAGCGAAATCTTTATGTCAGGAGGATCTCTGTCTCTTCGCAATTATATTCAAATGGCCTTTGGATTCCAAGAAGGTACCTTGCCTATGCGATACCTTGGGGTTCCCATCATCTCTTCTAGACTTTGAAAAGTTCACTGTATTGCTCTAATTGATCGGATCACTACTAGGGTTCAATCTTGGACTCAAAGATTTCTATCATATGCTGGAAGACTGCAGCTCATCAGGTTAGTCCTCCATTCCATTCAATCATATTGGTCGAATGTGTTTACCTTACCGATGTCGGTTCTTATGAGTATTGAAACAAACTTGAGACAATTCTTATGGAAAGGATCCGCACTTGGTAAAGGTGGGGCTAAGGTTTCGTGGGATGACATATGCCTCCCAAAAAATGAAGGTGGGCTCGGCATAAGGAATTTGAAAGATTACAATAGAGTGGCCATGCTTAAGTACATATGGATCCTTTTCACCGACAAAGAATCGCTGTGGTGTCGATGGATCCATTCTAATTTCTTAAAAAAGGACAATTTCTGGATTGCCTCAACACCTTCTACGTGTTCTTGGGGCTGGAAAAAAATATTGCAATTAAGAACAGAGTTTAGGTCTTACTTCGCTTGGAAGATTGGTAATGGATTTTCGGTTTCTTTATGGCATGATCAATGGCTCGCTGATGGCCCCCTTGATCTTTTATTTCCGACATCCATCATTGAATTGTTGGGTCTCCTTAAGCATGCTGTTGTTGCAGATTTATTCTCCCCCCTCGATCATGCATTTAAGAGTTCACTTGAGAGCTGTGGTTTCTTTGTCCCGGATCAGACTGATGCACCGGATTGTTTCACCTGGAATCATCACTCATCCGGATTCTTTTCTGTTGTCTCTGCATGGGATTTCATTAGAACAAAGAAGGAAAGAGTTTCTTGGGACTCCTTTATTTGGAACTCCGATATTGTCCCTAGAAATCAATTTAACTTGTGGTTGATTACCAAGAACAGATTACCCACCCAGGAATTCCTGATCCATTCTGGCATAATCGTCTCGGTTACTTGCGCATACTGTAATGCTACTCTGGACTCTATTGATCACTTGTTCTTCAACTATCGTATCTTGGCCACGCTTGCTTATTTTTGGGCAACGAGATGCAATTTACCTTGGAAATCGAGGCCATGGATGGACAACCTTGCTTGGGCGATCAGGTTGCTCTACGGTAAGGATTTCTACCATTGGATTGCGCAGTTCTCTTTCGGTGGCCTTTGCTATTTGATTTGGAAGAAAATGAATGATATTATTTTCCGAGGGGAAGCACTGTTTGTCCCTGCTTTGAAGAACCACCTTATGAAGATAGTCAAAGATAAAGCGATTACATTCACAAGTGTTCCGGACACTCCAAGAAATAGGCGTCTCCAAAGAAGTTGGGATCTTGATCCCTCCATCTTTACGGATCGTCTCGGGCGTTAGTCTCCCCGCTTCTTCTTTCGTTCTGCTACAAGCTTCATCATCACTCCGTTTCTTCGTTTTTTGAATGTTTGGTGGAGGTCTGGTGGTTGTGCTTGTTTTTGTGTTGTAACTGTGGTTCTTCTCCTTTTGGTCTGCTTACCTTTGGCTTTTGTCACGGCTCCCTTCCACTCTTCGGTCTTCCTTAGAGTGTAAGCCTTTGGCGCCGTCTTTTGTATTTTGTCCAAAGCTACATTATTCTTTACCTTTACCAAAAAAAAAAAAGGCTATAGGAGGTTGATGTTAAATATCAATCGGAACCTTAGCTTGTATAGCATACTAGAGCCAACACTTTGTTTTTATTTTTTCTAGGGGTTCCAAAATTTTGCCTAGTTTTTGGTTTGGAACGTGATAGTAAGATTTTGAGTAATTAATTTCCATTCTACATTTGGTTCCATCTCTTCTTATGACTCCAATCACTCTAGGCTCGTCCTTAATCGTAAAAAATAAATTTTTAGTTTGCTTCATTATGATTGGAGTAATGTTAGATTACGTTTATCAAAGCTCTTCGAATAGTTATGAGGATAAATACAAAAAAGCTCTTATTGAAGCCTACCATTCTAACCAATTTATTTGTTTCTGTAATAGCATGCTTGCATTCATTTATGCTTTTTATAACTTGATCATTTCGAGATAATAATAGGCCTTCCTATATGAACTGTGAGTGAACTTAGTTGAGGAAAATTTTGATGAGTACTTTTGTTGATATTTCTATACTAGTTAACGTGAGATTTCAATTTTATAACCTCAGCAGTCGTTGGCCCTCCTCACCATTTTTCATATCCTTATATAGGATTGAAATTCCTGAATATAAAAAAGAAAAAGAAAGGTCTGATGAAAGTAGTTTAAATTTTTTCAAAATTTTATCTATTCTTTGCAACTGAATAATAGAATCATTGTTTTCTGTTACCTTCACAGACATCTAATTCTAACAGCTGAGCTTAACATTCTCTTTTAGCATCTCCCATTTTAGACAGAAGTTAACTACTTGAAAGTTTTAGATGTTCTGTGGTTTTTTAGTTGTTGGATTTACGTAATGTCATAGACTTGCCTCATTCTGCTGTAGAAATATGAGAAACTTATGGATAATGAGAATATCGTTAGAAAAATCTAATCAAAGAGTCATTTGATTTCTTTTTTCACATCAATAGATAATTTGACCTACAGAGACGCAAGTGTTGATCGGATTTTTGGGGGATGACTTGCCTTTAACTGCAGAACTAGTGAAGGAGATCTGGGTGGCCGGATTGAAAGCAGAATTCTTTATCAATAAGAGAGTGACGAAACACATCAATTATGCCAAAGAGTACCGGATCCCCTAGTTAGTTCTAGTAGGCGAACGAGAACTGAGTAAAGATGTGGTGAAGTTGAAAGATTTCGAGAATGCCAAAGAGGAAGTAGTTCCTAGAGGCGCAATCGTTCAAAAACTTCTCAACCGTTTGGGAGCTGTGAGAACTTAGATTAGCATGCTTTTGATGCCATATACAAGCCTCTATCGATTGGAGGATGCTGCTTCCAAGAACAATATTGAAACACTGAAAACAATTATTTAATTTTCATATATACGCAAAAAAAAAAATGTTTGACAGGACTTACTATGGGACCTCTCTGTTGTAGGAGTAAAACTTTTTTCTTTTTCATTGTAAAACAAGATAAGGAGGGACGATCAGCTTAAGTATCTCTTCTATTTTTTTTCCTATTTATCGAAATGCACTCCATCATTACCCATTTCAATGTTGGAGGAACTTTCAACACAGAGACTTCTCTAGTTCTGTACTCTCAAGGTAAACTGAAATTGTATAATTTCTTTTCCAATTGAAAGTCGCCTATTTGGGAACTTATAAAATTACTTATTTATTGTGCTTCGAACTTCCCTTAAAAAATGGGAAATTTCAAAAAACTAAGTTTGGATCGTAGAAAATATCGAGAAAAGTATACATGATTCTACAGATCATTATGTGAATACTTTGGAAAGATGTCTAGTGAATTTGCGAGTATTGTAGGATATGCAGAAAGTAAAAACTGGAAGGTACTATAGTCCATTTAGCTCTATGTAGAAAGGTGTCTACAATTAAATGATGCGTAGAATAATTCAGAATACAAATGGACACCCTTTAAAGAATACGAATGTATTATTGTCCAAAGATTATAATTGTGAAGCTTGTTCACAAGGAAAACTCATTACCAAACATTTTATAATAAAGGTTAATTTTGAATCCTCTTTATTCCTGCAAAGAATTCAAGATCATATTTGTGAACCAATACAACCACCAAGTGGACCGTTTCGATATTTTATAGTACTAATGGACGCATCATATAGATGATCACATGTTTGCCTATTATCTATGTGCAATGTTACATTTGTGCATCTACTTGTGCAGATTATAAAGCTCCGGACATAATTCCCCGATTATCCAATTAAAAGCATAAGGATGGATAATGCTAGTAAATTTACATAAAAAAGTTTTGATACCTATTGTGCTTCACTTGGAATTGAGGTTGAGGACCTAATCACATATGTTCATACTCAAAATGGATTGGCAAAATCCTTGATAAAACATATTGTTGACACCTAATTTTGGAAAAATAAGATTGCATTTTTGAAAATAGGGGAAATTGATTTGATTGAATTATGCAGGGAAAATTGGAATTCTGATGGATATTCGGATTTTGTTAAATGCAGAAGCAATTTAAGAATCAAGTGAATAAGGGGCAAGAATTTTTGCAAAATGGAAGAAATCTGAGTAAAATCGAGCTGATTGCGAAATCATACTTTGATTTATAGCTCTGATTTAATGTGACTGGAGATGGAAACTCAGAAAATGCCATACAAAGCAGCCGTTCAGAATCATTATAAAAGAGAAGTCCATTTTTCGTAATGAGGGGGGGAGATTCGGAAAAATCAAGAGAGAATTCGTAAAAAAAAAAAAAAAGGTTTTTCTTTTTGCTCTTCGAGAGAGAGCATACAAAAGGAAAAAGCTTTAGAAAAGAAAAAAAAGTCAAAAAAGTCAAAAAAGTCAAAAAAAAAAGAAAAAGAAAAGAGGGAAGAGACATGAGGGCAGAGAGTGCAGCGACAGAGAGAGAGAAAGAAGGGACGTGCATCAAAGAGAGAGAGAGAAAAAAAAAAGGAAAGAGATGAAGCATTCTTCATCTTCTTTGTGAAGACTACTCAGCCAATGTCCACTACCGCTCGACGCTCGCAGCAACCACCTGCTATCCTCTGTGCCGGCCATCGCCCAGACTACCTCTGCTGGTCCCTGCGCCTCTGCGCCTCAGCCCACCTCCACGGCCACACCTCCGCCCGCAAGACAGCACCCGACGACCCCCCGCATCCGCCGCACGCGTTTCCCATCTACGCCAATCCCACACCTGCGCATCCACCATGCTGCTGCCGACGCCGACGTCTCTAAGCACCACCAGACGCCCCGTCCCCCTACATCTCTGCCCCGGTGTCCCCTGTAGATCTGGATCCTCGCCACTCTGCTCCGACACCCATCGCTTGAGCATCGTGCGCCTTCTGCCTATTGCTAACGCGCCCTCTCCGAGCGCCGCTCATTGCCTGCCCGAGCATCTACGACAACCAGCGCCTGACACCCACGATAGCCCATCGTTTTGCAAATCGAGGCCACAAGCGACACCCGCGACATCTACTCGCTGCGCCACCGCCGCTCCGCCGCTGCTGCCGATCAACCCCCCGCGCTAGTCACCGTTGCTCGAGCTCCCCCGCGTCACCCCTACACCTGGACCTCTGCTCGCCCCTGCTGTTGCCGATCCGCTTGTCACCCTCAACGCTTGTGTTAATAGCCCGTGATGTCTCCGCGCTGCTCACCACCGCACGTCCGTTCCTCACTCGTGCCTACACCGGCTCCACGTCGCCGCGATCCCGCGCCCTCACCGTTCAGCAAGCTACCCCTTCGCCAGAGCGCTCGCGTCACAGCTCGAGCGCCCACGTCATAGCCACTTCACTAGCAGCGAGAAGCATTGAGTACTTAGGTGGTTTATTTTTATTTTTCTTTTTATTTTATTTTACTTATTTTAAGTTTTGTTATTATTGTTTAAGTTAGAATGTGGTTTGTCAATGTTAATATTTGTGCATTTTGTAGGCATTATCCGCAAGGATTTTGTCCGGGATTATTATAATTATTAATTTGATCCGAGAGACATCGGATTATTTTTTTAATTATATTAATTTTGGGGTTTTTATAGAATTTTAATTGTTAAATCATTATAATTATTAATTTAATCCGTAAGATTTCGGATCAAATTTTTAATTATTTTGACCTATTTGTTGTGATAATTAGGGTTAGAATAATCATTAATTTGACCTATGAGACAGCAGGTTATTTTTTCGATTATTTTAATCCTTTATTTTTGTTGATAGCTTAGATTTAATATTTATTTAATAATTACTTATCTTTTAAAAAAATTTTAAAAAAATCATAAATTCAAAATTCAAAATTCTGCATGAGCATATAGGTTTAGTAAATCAGACATGTAGGTTTGATAAATTAGAATTTTCTTAGGATTACATTTTTAGGGTTGCATTTTTAGAAATAAGTTAGGGTCGGACCTAAATTAATTTTTTAGATAATGTTCGCACATTTTAATTATCTCATTTTTCAAAAAATAGTTTTCTAAGATAAGATAGGGTTTAAGTCAAATTAATCCTTAGAGTAAATTAGAAAATTATCCCTTTTTAGATAGTTTAATTAGGGTTTTCATTAATTCTGAATTTCAATAAAAAAAAGTACAAAAATACTAGGTGCATGTTAATTAGTTCGCATAATAGGATCATTTAATAAGAATTTGTTCATTAGTGAAGTTAGGTCATGAGGTGCATAATAACTAGTTTGCATAGTAGGCCCATTTAATAAGAATTTGCATACTAATAAGATTAAGTCATGTAGTTAAAATGCATGCTTTATTAAAAAAATCCAATTTTAAGAAAACCCAAAAAATTGTTTGCTTTGTGTGATGCAATTTATTTATTGAATGTTTGAGCATCTGTGTGATCACCTTTTTGCATAATAATGATTTAGGTTAAAATAAATCCAAGCTGCCTACAAAAATACTTTGAAAATTAAAAAGAAATGGTATCAAAAGGGCATTAGAGAAATTTAGTGTAACCAAGTCCCCGTACCGTTAGTCTCTAGTTCGTAGGAGTAAAATAATTCTCCCATTAATTTACTTAGGGGTCTAATCGACCTACCATAAATCGATTAGTGACGACTCTTAGTTAATGCCTAGTATTCATCACTAGCGTCAGTTTGAAGAATTATTTTTCCTGTTGATGGTATTTGCAATGGTAGGAGATTCTGCATAATCTCCTTAAGCTTAGTAATTGCTTTAGTCTGGAGTTTTCCCCAAGGTGGGGGATTCTTCTTCAGCATGGATTGCAAAGGAATCAAGAGTTTTGTAATGTTTGGGACAAAATCCCTAAGATAATTGATTATCCCAAAAAATTGCTGAACTTGTTTTTTTGTGAAGTTATCTTCAAGAAACTTCAGCAATTCTTGAGCGATATGTGGCATTGGGTAATATGTACCTTTGTTAAGGTGCATACCAAGAAATTCGATTTTTGTCTGGGCGATATTCATCTTTCTTTGAGAAAGCATGATACCATGTTTCTTCACGATTTCTGCAAATTGCTCAAAGAGTTGACAATGCGACTGCTCATCAGGACTGTAGAGTAGAATGTCGTCAATGTATACGGCTGCACTTGACAAGATTGGTTGGAAAATACGACACATGGCCTTTTGGAAAAGGGATGGTGCTACCTTTAGGCCAAAAGGGAGGACTTTCCACTAGAAGTGCTGGTTTGGGATACAGAATCCTGTTTTGGATCTGTCTTCAGGGTGGATGCCCAATTGCCAAAATCCGGCTTTGAGGTCGAATTTGGAGTAGATATGGGCCTTGGTTAGACCAGTAAAGAGAGAATCTCTGGATGGTAAAGGGAATTTTTCATCTTGGAGAAAAAGGTTGAGAGGTTGATAATTGATTACCAATCTCATTTTTCCCCTGTTTTGCTCAGCACGCTTATTGACATAAAAGGCTTCTCAAACCCATTGAGAATTAGAGATTTCAATAAGACCTTGTTGTAGTAGTTATGAGCATTCCCTTTGAGCTAAATCTAGATGTTCTGGCTTCATTCCCATATGACTCGCCTTGGTTGGATTTATATCTTCATTCTTTTTTAAAGGAAGGCGAACAAAGAATTCTGGATTTTCCCATAAAGGATGGGAACACTTTTGAGCAAATTCTGAATTGGATTCTGAACAAGATTCTAACAACTTTTGCATGATTGGATCTAGTAGACTCATCTGAGTGGAAAAGAGTCTTTGAATATTGACTAACTCGGAGAATTGGTCTTTATATCTAAGACATTTTCCAGGGATGATGCGAAGTTGAGAGATTTGAGTCATGATATCCCACCCAATTATCAGATCTTTATTGGGGAGACTTGATCCAAAGATCTTTGTGGTTATGGAACACTGAGGAAAAAACTGAACAGTTACTAGAGTGGTCCTGACACTTGTGGATAAAGTATCTCCAGAAGCAGAGTTGAAATATCTGACATAGGGAGTCCAATACTCTTCAGGCAAGACTTGATCCAAAGATTTTTCTTCTTCTTTTTTCTTTGGCCGATCATCGGCCTCGGCCATGGTTGGCGACCGGCCGTCGAGGGCCAGCGACCTCGCCAGAGCGTCACCGGCCCCCGTCAGTCGGTTGCCGGCCTTGGCATGGCCGGCGACCGGCCAAAAGAAGAAAAAAAGAAACAAAAAATTTAAAAATTAAAAGAAAAAAAGAATATAAATTTAACAGATGTGTTTCTATTCATTTTTTTATTCTCGGAACAAGTTTACCAAACGCGTTTTTCTGGTCAAAAATTGTTCCCCGGAACAATTTTTGAACAGAAATACAAACAAACGCATCCTAATTGTGAATTTATTTGTCCACTCAACAAGAAGAATCCAAAGGGTGTCTCCATCCATGAGGTTTCTTGATAAGTCCGGAAGAAAAATGGGATTTTATGTACTTATTATATATGCATTATGGGTACTTGTGGATTTATACTTAATATATCAAGAAAATCCGGATGAAGTTAGACTATATGAATGTCAAACCCTTCTTCAACTAGAAGCCGATGTCGGAGAAGCAAGTTGCAAGAAAAAAAAGTGGAAATAGCATCTTTTTTTTAATGGCTAAATTAACTAATCTCTTGTGTTTTTTTTTTTTTTTGTCAACGACAGTCGTGAGGAATAAATTCTCCACTTTTAGATAGAGTCGTGCGTAAGCTTGCATGAAATCAAACCCATCGACAGTGACCGTGGATGGTCAAATCTGAAAAATGACAAAAAGAAAAGCCAAAAAAAAAAAAAAGGAGGGATCCTTAATAATTAGTGATTCCATAAAATTTCTAATCTTTCGCACTAGGCTTGGCCTGTCTCCCAAGATAAAGCATTTTCTACGATCTGCTCAGCCTGCCTCCCAAATTAAAGCATTTTCCACAATCTACACCAATCCTGTTGATGGGGTCAATCTTCCATGATTTGTGAGTAAATCTCCTAAAATATAGCATCTTTTACAATCCGCATCAATCCTGTTTATAGAGTCAATTTCATTTATAGTAAATTTTATAGAATGCGATAATATTGTAGATTCTATATTTTATAAAATCTTTGCAATTGTGATTTTCCCGGTTATGTACATACTATAAATAAAATATAAATCTCCACACCAATGAGTATGCAATCAAATTCAAATTCATAATTTTTCACAACAGTCCAACTGGTCTATTTAATCACGAAGGAATTATCATTCAGATGCAGTCAAAAAGATGGACCAGGTTGCTTTCGAAATTATTTATTTATTCTCAAAGCTTCGATTTTTTTTTTTTTTTGAATAATTTAGGCAGAGAGCAGCAGACGGCGTGGGATTCAACAACTCGGTTTGACCAATATTCACGAGCAAACCTGACTGGGAAGGCAATCGGTATGGTCTTTGCATCAACAAAGATGCCCCTTAAGTCCACTCCAAATTGACGAACGAAATTATTACATAAATCAACCTCGAGAGATGCTTAGGGCGTGATTTGTTTTCTAAGAGCAATTTATCATCCTTACTTAACCCAAAATTTAGCTCTCGACAAATTCCGTTCGTCCTGGACCATCCATCCCTCTATACCCGGCTAGAGTAATTTATGACTGTCAACTGAACGTTAATAAAAAAACTGTGTTCATGATTAGTAACAAACCTTTCTCACAAGCCTAGGTTTCAACTACACGTGATTAGATGCTCGGCATTGATAACATGGGCGCATGCATTGCATGGATGCGAGAAACTGACAATTGGGAAATTAAGTTTGTCACCGAACAATTAAATTATCACGTAATGGAAAGGAGCAATCGATGTATATACATTTGTATTTATGAAAAGAGAAGATTATTTCGAGATTTAAAATCTCTATAAGATATCCACTTTCTAATATCGAAATGATGTTAGAGAGAAAATAAAATTATATATATTTGTCCCTGGAAACAATATTTTTAAAATAGTTAACTAAGAATTTTTGGTAAATTAAAACAACAATTGAGATTCCTCAAAAGTGGGAGGCTCTCCTCTCGACTTTATATAATGGTACAATCTATAAGACGGACCGGCAAATACAACTTTCACGAGCGAGGGATATAAGGTGTGTTTGGTTCAGCATTTGGAAAGCTCATTGGGAAAATGCAAAGCTGTTTAGCCTAAAGAGCTTTGGAGGAAATGCAAAAACTATTTGGTAAATTCTACTTTGAAATGCAACTTTGAAAGAAATGCTGTTTGGTAGAAAATACATTTGCAAAGCCCTTTGGTGATTAATCTAAATATTTTTATTTTTTAAAAATTTAAAAAATAATGTTTGCAACTTTTTAAATTTATATTTGGTAATCATGTTAAAGATGTTGTGTAAACAATTTTATTAAAATTACAATTTCTTTTCTTTTGCTAAAAATTATCAAATGGAAAAATTTTATGTACTCTCTTTCTAAATTGCAAGAAGAATACTTTCATTACAATAAAAACAAGATAACATATGTTTTGAGGAAAAAAAACTCATTATCCTTAAAAATTACAAACATCTTTAATTACTGCCTAAATTCATAGCAATGAGAAAGACCCTCATACAGAACACCATCCCCATATTCATAGAGCTAGAGAGATTACTCGAGAGCAAGAACAACCCCCTCACAGGTTCCCTCATGGATTGCCTCCGTCTCCTCCTCAAGGACTACAAGAATGAGATAGATGAAATATTGGTTGCTAAAGAGAGCTCTTATATGACATGCAGAAACATGAATTTGCAAAGGCCAAATCAGAAGCTGCAGAGACCGTTGCTGTAATGGGAAAATCAGGGAATAATCATATGCCTCAGGCTTCCAACGCTTCTAGTGGAGTGCCGCGCCAGAACAAGTCCTCTAATGAATTGCAGAGCAATTCTAGAGTGGCTTCGGCTCTGGCAGACGCTGCAGCTGAGGCCACAGCACGGTCTGTGCTCAAGGACGTAAACAGAGGGACTTCCACGCTAGCTCTTAGTTCTCTCAAAGTGCCCAAGGTCAAGTCTTGCAATGGACCGACAGGTAGTGGGGGCGCTCCAAGCAATCGTCCCAGAGAAGTAATGGAATCTTTAAGAAGGCAGCCCTTTGGTTCTGATGATGAAGGTTAGAGCCGGCTAATGGATCATGTGCTATTCTGCTTCACCTGAAAATGAAAGCCATTGTGAATTATCTAGAAATGTTGTGCAAGTTTGTACCCTGAATAGCCATCAAACAGAGCAAGAGACCACGAGCTAGAATAAAAGGAATAGGATTCTAATTGATGGACATTTAAGCGAGACAATCCTAAATTCTTTTACTACATTTGGAAATATCCTTTTCAAAGTTTAAAACTGACAATGTGTGAGGAATGAGAGGAGCAAAGCAATAGCAACCAGAAGGCCCAAACATAAAAAAAAAAAAAAAAAAAAAAACTCACCGATAATAAATGGAGTCAAATAGTTAACAGTTGTTGAATATAACTGATACTGTAGGTGAACTCAATTTTGTTGGTCGATCAGCTCTACAGCAGCAAATAATACGAGGATTCAGTGGAGGAACACCCAACAAAAGCAGTAAATAAAACAAAGAGAAATCTGCCAATCGCAAATAACTTAATTAAATGGCCAAAAGAATACCGAAACGCCATGAATCTATGCTCTCATTCTAATTGAAAGCACACTCACCATTCTGATTCAAGATGATGAAGAGAGAGGGATCCAGTATGACAAGATTCAAATGGATGGTTGCTTTTTTTTTATTATTTGGCTATTCTTTTCCCTAGAGTGTGAGTTCTCTCCTTTTTGTGGCCCTGTCTAATGCAATAGAAAACAGGATTCAAATAAATGCTGCCCAAGATCCATAATAGTATATTTTATCTTTTATCAGGCGAATGCCTGTCTTTGTACCGTCAAAACCTCTTTATTCTTTTGTCCAAGTCAACTGAAAATGGGAGTGAAGTAGATTGTTATTTTTCTTTTCGTTTCTCTTTTACCAGTTATTTTCAGGCACACAACTTTGTAACGAACCTGAAAAAACCAGGCTACTCCTTCTAGATTTCTAGTGGTTCTTGGGATTTATGAAGTTGTTAACCAAGGGTATCCCTCTTCTAAGTAAGTTTGCAATAATAATTAATCACTGGCTAGTGCTAGATATTTCTACATTTCCCACGTAATACTGGTAAGATGAGAAATCAAGGGCCTTGCAACATCACTCGATCAGAAACTTCACGTGAAGTATTCTCTCTCCATAGGCTTAGAGACACCCAGATGAGGAGAAGAATCAATTGTTACTACGCAATCTACACAAATCTGCAGAGCAGACACTCCTGTAAACTTGGAAACGGCAATAGGGCTAATCTATCGCGAGCGTAGAATCAAACGAAATGGAAAAGGAACAGATCGATCTAACGAACGAGGAGCAAACAATCAGATCTAAGAGATTTACAGATCTAACCTGAAAACGGAAACGAGAAAGAAAAAAAGCAAACGGATCTTAGATGGAGAGCGACGGAGATGCCAGAAAGAGAGAGAGAGAGAGTTTAAAAGTATTCGTTACCTCAGGGAAGCGATTGAGAGGCTGGGATTTGGGCCGAGGAGACCGCCACTACCCAAACCTCACTACCCACAAGCAGGGGAAAAATGTGCGAGGATGCAGGGAATCGAGTGGAGGCGATGGCTGGAGTGGTCGCGTCAAAGGGAAGGAGGAGTCGAATTGCGAGCTACTGCTTCCTCCGTTTCAGAAGATCAAAGTAAGAACAAACCCAGATGAGGAGAAGAATCGAGCTGAGGAAACAAACCCAGATGAAGAGAAGAATCGAGCGGAGGAAACAAACCCAGATTTTTCGTCGGCAATTCTGAAGGTGCTGGAGATTGTCGTTAACGGATCTGAAGTCGGCGTCGTCATGTAGGCTCTCGGGAGAGTGAGCGTGAGGACTGGAGCGTATGCAAGGAGAAGCTCTTGGTTTTGTTCTTTTATAAAGGGGTAAATTTGGGTTTCTAATAATTTTTTTAGGGTAAAGGGACTTCACGAAATTTCATTAATGAAGGCCTTCAGCATTTTGAAAATGCTGAGCTCTACTGGCATTAAGCTTTCAGCATCTCCAAAGCCAACTTTTAACTCAAAGCTAATTGGAAAATGGTTGCCAAACACCTCTTTTTTTTTTCCCAATGAGCTTTCAGGGCTGAAGGGGCTTTCTAAATGCCCAACCAAACGCACCCTTAGTATCTAGAATGGAACAACTTGCTCCAGTATCAAGGAGAGCAATAACAGTAATTAGTTTGGCAAACTTCGAGGTGAGGATTTTCATTGGAAAATGGGGACAGTGAGTTTGACTTGAAAATATGTCAAAGCTTGGTTCTAGAGATGTGGGGGATATGTGAAAAATGTCTTCAGATTATGAATATAACTCAGTCTCACTAGGAGTTTGGTAAAAGGGGATGACACAAAGAGTTTGTTCAGATAGTTCTTCATCAGTAGAGAATAAGGATTCAATGTCATCGTTTTCAAGAGAAATACCTATTTCATTCTCAATGCGATGAATTAGACAATTTTGATCTTTTCTTGCTTGAGGACAATTTTTTGCAAAATGTCCTTTCTGATTGCATATGAAACATCGATTTGACTTCTTGTGGCCCGTGTGATCTTTCCTTTTGCGTAGGTATCACCATTTTTTCTTTTTGCAAAAATGCTTGGAGGCATGCATGGATTTCTTTATCCAGAACTTCTTGTAATGTTTCTTTTTATGGGAAAACTTGCCACAAGTACCATCACAGTCTTGCTTAAAGCATTTAATTTTTAACTTCTGGCGAGAACGAGCTGACTCAAGGCGCTTGTCATCTGTGATGTAGGTACGGACCATCTGGTGTTTTAAGCATAATTCTTCGAGGCATAGATGAACTTCTTGCTATATTTCTCCCAAAGGAATATCTTGTATTCTCCTTTGTTTTCCGAAGAAAGATCTTTCAACCATCTAGGATAGTTCTTTAGGGATGAAAGTAAGGAAAACATGCTTTAGATTTGGATCTGCGCCAACCTGATAAAAAAGCTGAAGCATCACTCAATAATGCTTATCAAGATGCTTCTTCTGAAGGGAACAGCATTTTCTGTCGAAAAATTCCCTTATTTTTATCCCTATGAGATTAGTGGGTTTTCCCACAAAGACATGATATAAGAGAGTGATGGCATGGCCGAAATTAGGTGACATTAGGAAATGGATCTGGTCTTGTTCTGAAATTGATTTCCACCAGAGTTTGAGGCTGCCTGTGAACCTCGTGACAAAGTTGTAAAGGACATCATTCATATCATGGTTGATGATGGACTAAGTATTCAACCAAGTATGAAATTCCTCAAGTCTTTCTGGCCATTTATGATAAGGAATATCATCGATGGTGAAAAACTGTTTTGATGCTATAGATACGTGATGTGCATAATTGCTTATCTGAACATTTTCTAGCTCAGAATAGTTTGATTCCATCTCATCATCTGGAGGATCAGCCATGAATATTGATGAAGTTATTGGCGCAATAGGGAGAGAATCAACTGTAGGAATTGAGAAGGATGAATAGGAGGAAAGAGATACTAAATCTGATTCAGTATCAAGAGAAGTTTGCTTGACTGGGAACAGAATATGTTTTTCTGGTATGACAGATCGGGCCGTTGAATAGCAGGATCAGATTCCTGAGTACCCAAGTCCTTTAGAAAAGATTATAATTGATTGGATAACATCATCTGATCTGCCCTTTCTTTTATAACAATCGAACTTGATTCTGTAGGCGGCATCTTTTCTTTTCCTTTGTCATTCTGCAGGTTTTTGAGGCGATTTTGTATTTCTGCCATATCTGGTTCTTTTCTGAAGGGATCTTCTGGAATGGCAACAAAAATAGACGTCTGTGGTGGTGGAGGCAAATACCCAGTTCTAACAGAAGGTGCCAGTGGATCGAAAGGTCTAAACCTTCATTCTTTGAGAAGTTGGATTTGCCTCTTGAGCTTTTCTATCTCTGGCTTTGGGCTTTCAAGATAATGATATTCAAGATGTTGTCCTAATTCCAAGGCATGAAGCCTTTTATGGAACTCAGAAAGTATCTTTTTGGTGGTTTCATCATACCTTCGGAGATCTTGTTGTACATTTCCAATCTTGGAATTAATTGCCTTGAAGGCATTGTTTTGTGCCAACAGAGTCTCTGATTGCCAATTTAGAATAGCTTTAGCAGCAGGAGTCTTTTTCTGTCTACCATGTTCATCCACGTTAGTGGGAGTTGCTATCTTTGGAACATGACAATATATGTTTCGTGGATCAATGAATTCCTTTGGAGTAGGAAACGAAAGTTTTGAACTTTCTTTAACAAGAGGAGGAAAATCTGTATCATGGAACATAGCAATTGAAGAAGTGGGTGGTGTTGCTGCTGGAACCTCAAGTGGGTAAGAATGCTTCTTAGCCCATTTTAGGATTGGCTTGTAGAATGGGGAGAGAGCTTGTTTTTTCTTAGGAGGAGATGGTGGAGGTGATTTTGGTGGGTCTGGTGAAACTTGGGGTGTAGTATTGAACTCTGGTAGTGGAGGTGGAGCATAAGAAACCATGAATTGGTATTTGTCACACTCACCAAGAGTATCAATGGAGGGGTCTCCATTTAAGTATCTTTGGTACACCTTATCCTTTGGCTTTTTTCGTCGAGGTGGAGATCTTGCAAGAGGATCTACCTCGTTATGGGAGTTTGTACAATAGGAACATTGGCAAAAATGATCCCAAAAACAATGACCATAATTGTCTTTGTAGTAATGGATAGGATGTCCATCACCGTCAAAATGTCGAACAAGCTTTTTTGGATCTGGCTTGGAAATTGATTGAGGAACGCATGGTTCAATCATGAAGAGGGTCTGGAAGATAGAAGGACTTTCTTCCTTTTCCTTGCCGAATTTGATGGAAACAGTTCCATCTTTTTTCTGGACGAACTCTAAGTCCGTAGACTGGAATGGCTTGTTATGCTGATGTAGTTTCTCATAGTTGGTGATTCAAGTCTCTGGAAGGAGCTTGGCCAACGTATCCTTTGGGATCTGTCTGGGAACATGGATACATGATGCCTGATCATTCTGCATGGAGATAAACAAGGCATCTTCATTACCATTGTTAAAGTTAAGATCAAGAGCATGATTTTGCATTCGATAAACCATCTGGTAATGTAGTGTTGTAACTACAGAGTCAGCAGTTTGAGGTGCTCCAATAAGCTGGACTTGGACTTTCAGAAAAAAGAGTAGTTAGGGATCTGAAAGAGCGATGTTGAAATTCGGATACAAAGTCACAAAGACTGTTCCGGCATTCAAAGTGGTTTGGACAGTACCAATGCAAGCATGTTGGTATTGTAAAAACCTGGTATCCAACAAAGCAATTCTCGCCACAACTGGCAGACCTTTACGACCATGAAAGGTAAGAGCAAGACGAACAGCACCATAATGGACATGAGTATATCCTTGCTGGGCCCATTATTTGGGAAATTCTGGAGGGATCTGAAGAGTAACAAAGTATTCCTTTTCAATAGCAGGAATGAGATGTTGGTCGAATTTGGAGGACTGGACGTACTCCTTGACTTGCTTTGGGGTTTGGTGAATAAGTTGGCGGATGGAGCGGATGGGTGAGAAGGATGTGTGTGGTTTGGCAAAAGCGGAGTAAGGGTTCATGAGGGGAAGATGGGTCTCAGAAATCTTGGTTTCATCACTAAGAGAGACTTCATAAAGATAATCTATCTCTGAGGTATTGGGGACACGAAATTCTGGAGAGGTTGAAGATGAAGGAGATGAAGTAAGAGAAACTGGTGCTTCGAGAATTTCTGGTTCGGTGGACATGATGAGAAAAGATCTTCTTAGCACTGGATTCACCTACCAAGCGCATGGAACAAATAATATTAGGAACAAAACCATGGCTCTGATACCATTGACTGGACCTAGACTTAGAACCAGGGAGGACCAAGTTTAAACAGAAACAGATTCCAAATTCTCAACTACTTCGATGAGCTGAATGATTTTCAAAATACTCTTTTGAAACCAAACACATTCCTGGAAAGAAGAACGTGCTTGCTGACTTCTTGTCAAGACCCAAAGCACCAGCCGAAATCAACATATACATCAAAAGGCCTGCCTTCCATATGCTCAATCATGGAGTGAAATACAAGATTGAGAAGATCAAAGATTTGTCAAGCTGGAAATATCCCCAGGAGATTGTTCAACACATCCAGAATGACAATCTTGCTGAGAACCTGGAAAATCTTATGTGGCAATGCCACACAGATCTATTCAGATTCAATTGAGGTTCGATTCTTTATCATTTCAGGTTAAATTTGAATTATCCATTCATCCATCCCCTTATCTAGAAGGAAGATGATTTCCCTTATCAACTCAAGACGTTATTATGGTACTTAACCAATAAGTACTTAATAGCTATTGAAATTCCAACCAGAAGATTCATTGCCAACCTCACAAGGATATTTTTACTCGGAAGAAATGTTGAAAAAGAAAGTTATAAGAATCTCTTAGACTTTCTTAATTGGTTCTATCATCCTACTCACTGGAAACATCTCTTAGAAAAAGAACTGAGAACCACGACCTCAAATCCTGAAGTCCATACCATCCTGTTTTTCCAACGTCCATAGTATTTTTGCACAAATAATGGCACCATCATCGACGCCCCCACAGGAAATAGGAACCACATCCTACAAACCCCACCTAAATAGCAGAGAAGCTCAGATCCACAAATCTTATCCAAGATATGTTAGATTTTGTGGACACGAGTATCGAGAACTTCAGAGAATATTATGCCAGGAAAACAAAACCATTCCTGAAAATGTTTGGAATAATGTACCCACTACGTGGGATTATTATGACCTAGCACCATAAGCTAAAGAAGCACTCAGGCAATACAGACAAGCTGCATCGTCTCAAGATCATGAAATGACAGGAACAGATGATATTGTCCAATCCACTCAAGACCCCTATGCACGCTTTGGAGGTCCTCTGTCCCAGGATCCCTACAAACAAGGACCTTCGTCCTTATTCCAAAGCATGGACACATCCTTTTATGCACAGCCATCCAACTGGCCTCAGCCAAACATCCCTACCGACACTCAAGAAGATGACAACACAAACTGGGCTGAAGAAGAAGCATCCCATTGGGCTCATAAAGAAGCATCCTCATCATGAAGGCTAAACCAAATACTCTCACCTGAAGACCTTGAAGCCCTTAAACAAAAATACGAGGCACATCTCCTAGAAGATAGCTCATATGACTCAGTCTGTAGCTTCAATGCTCGTGACGGACAAGATCACTGAGTCCGTACAATTTCACTGTAACAATTTAATGTTCACTTTTACTATAGCACTAGGCTAGGGAAGGTACTGTTCACAATACAGTTATTATTCATAATGTGCGAATAATTTCCTCCCGGAATTTTCCGGTGCCTCTGTTTGTATCTGGACCCATGGGCATGGTCCTTGTGTGTGTCCTTGTGACCTCTTATCGTCTATAAAAGGCGAGGAGGGTGTATTGTTTTGGGCAGAGTCCCTTGAAGTAAAGTGTGTGCTTTGTGAAAAACCTCTTTATGGCTTTCTAAGCTCCTCTTCTTCTCTAGCCTGGTAGGATCCTCCAAGAAATGCAGCTCGGGTACATTAGAAACGTTTTCATCCTGGCATCTCTGGGTGTCTCTAAGCTCTGAACTAAAGGGCTGAGTGGTTTTCTGCTAAAAGGCTTTCCCTGAAGGACTTGAATGGGAGTTGTTCGCCCACTGTGGGAAGGCATACTTGCAGAAAATTGACTTGGTCCTCCCTGGTTCTAAGTCTAGGTCCATTGCATGTTAAATATTTGAACTTTAAGTCGCGAATTGGTATGGGCTTGGAAGAGCCCGAGCTAAGTTTAAAGACTTAGTAGTCCATTAATCTAGTTTTAGGTGGTACACCCAAAAAATAGGTCGCGACACATATCTAAATCATTACCCGCACTCTATTATTGAGAATGAATCTCAACGATATAGCATGGCGTCATGTATTTTTGTATCCGGTAGCCCTAATAAGATTGCACCCCACTGCTAGCCTTTTACAATCTCCCATTCAAATGGTTATTGGTTACGAACCAAATACTTCACATTTACGCACATTTTGTTATGCAGTATAGGTGCCTGTAACACCAACAAAAGAATGAAAATGGGTCCCCAACACCATATGGGCATTTATATTGGGTTTAATTCACCGTCCATCATTATTAGGTTCTTGGAACCAACTACTAATCTTTTTACTACCAGATTCGCAGATTGTCATTTCGATGAGATTATGTTTCCATCAATTGGGACACCAACAACTTTCATGACTGCAAAGCAAAAATTAGTTAAGGTTTTCTTATGCAATAAGAAAAATTTATCTCAATTAGACCTAAGGACTCCTGAGTGGGAAAACAAGGTGCAATGCATAATCACGCATTTAATGATGCTATTAAGGTAACAAAGTCTTATATTCCATCTACAAATGTTCCAGCTAGAATAGTTGTTCCTGAAGGACATGCTAAAATGGATTAAAATCCCCCCACACTTGAAGTGTGGTAGACCAATAGGATAAAAAAATGTTGTTCCTCAAAAACGAATGGGAAAAAATTAGGAATCCGCTTCAGAAGAGCTTGGTGTTGTGCTTGCTCTCGAAGAGCTTCTTGCCCATGAAGAAGAGACGCAAATCCATGAAAAGGCACAATAGTTAGAATTCATGTTCATTATAGGCTGGTCATTCCATTACATGTCACCGTTCTATACATGTTTTCTTTTTTGTCAGCATGAAATCGTCCCTTCTGAGCTTGTGGACCGCATCGCTTCTCTCAAGTGTGCTCTCCAAACTCTTTTATTATTATATTTTCTATATCATGGCATTTCAATTTCCAATATATTTCTTAGGCATGGCGATACGTACAAAGTTTTGAAGAACTTGCTTAAGCACAAATTGGTACACCATGACTCTTCCAAATGTAAGTAGCCATATGAGAACTCTCGAGACTCTGTCCCTTGGATTCCCATTGTTTCTATTTTTTCTTCTTTGCTGGACATGGATGATGGGTTTCGTCTCACCCACCTTGGTTATAATTTTCTTGCAATCAAGACCATGGTTAGTCGTGGAGTTTTTACTGCCGTTGGTCGTCAAATTGGGGTCGGGAAGGAGTCTGGTAACATCGTTTCCAAAGTTTTTGCCTTCGTGTTAATTCCTGTCAGATTCTGCTTTATGGAAATTTGATCCCTACGACTTGTACTACCATAGGTTATATATGATGAAAATGAAATCCTAATAATTTGCAATGATGGTCTATGTTGTTGCAAGATATCTTTGAGGTTGCCAAGGAGGATGGTTCCATCCTTGCTATGAAGCTACACAGGCTTGGTAGAACTTTTAGGGCAGTTAAATCCAAGCGTGATTACTTGAGGCATCGAAGAAGTTATAATTGGCTCTATTTGTCAAGACTTGCTGCACTTAAAGAATTTTCTTTTATGAAGGTATATCCTCGCTTTTCTCTGCATTCATTAGCTCTTCCTTTTGATATTGATGATTAGCACCGAACTGCGACGGAGTTGCTTCACTTTGTAGGCATTGGAAGAGCATGGTTTTCCAGTCCCTAATGCTGGAGTGTAATAGGCATTGTGTGGTTATGTCACTCATCCATGGATATCCCCTGTAAGAACCCCTATTGTTTACGTTCTTTTTATTCATTGTACTTGGTAAGGGACCACTTATGAATATAGTTACTCTTTCATACATGATTTTTCTTTGGATGTCATTTAGACGCAATTGAGTCAGGTTCACATATACTGTTTTTTAGTGTAATTTTTAGAGACGATTAACCTCCCGGAATTATACTTTACAGTTCTTTAAGGGAACAATTTACTATGTGCAAAGTTGGTACATAAAAAAGTTAAGAGTTACTCTTTAAATATGTTTTGACTTGTCAACTGCCAAAAGACATAATGACCTATTTGTCATATACAAACAATATGGGTGAGACCATAAAGTGGGGAAAGGAATGAGAAGGCAACCAGCTTAGGCAATTGCAGGAACCAAACAACGCTGACTTTTGGTCAGATCATGCAGCCTCCATTTGTTTTAAAGTGGAGGATGCTGTGAATGTGCCTATCATCAAGTCACATCATAATATGATCTGCACTTCTGTTGATGCGACTGTTAATATATCTACTTTGAATCACATTTAAATGTTGAAGCTTCTTCCTTCAAAGTTGGACCAAGAAACATTCATATAACAATGGAATGGTGCTATCTTTTTCTCTCTCTTTTTTTTTTTTAAAGCATTTTTAATGTTATAGGAGAAACAATTGTACTAACAGTTTTCACCCTCGTTTTCTTGCTACATATCTTCTTGCATTTGGACCTCTTGAGATGTCATCATGCAAGATTTGATTTTTCACCTCTTTTATTCTGTAACAGTTAGGAGGCGTTGCACCTACTTCCAGGATTTATGTAAGTTTGATATCATCAGGATTTGTAGAACTTGAAATATTAAAATTTGGCCATGCTTCTAGGGAGACGATCTAAGATTTCTAAAATTCAAAAGTAATTTCGTTTGCGCAGAGAGTGCTATTGTGCTCCCTCATTAGCATGTCCAGGCCCCTTTTCTTGTATATAACAAAAAATTTCGACCATTTCTCTTGGGTGAAGAACAGAGGACTCTCCTACCCAATCTCTTTTTGAAACTCAAGATCGTTTGGGTAGTCAACCATGAAACTTTTTATCTGTGAAAAAATTCTGGAAGAATGAAGAGAGGCTACCTCATTATTTAATTCTGCCTCTTTAGGACACATGTAAAACCTACATGTCAGCACGTCCTTCTAGAGTTTGTACATGGGCTGTTGAAAAGTTCTTTTGTGATGAGCTTCTAAGAAACTCTTGTTTCCCAATATTCCTCTCCAGAATCCTGAACATGTTGTGATGATTGTGAGGCTTCTCACTTGCATGAATGAATCTGTAGCTATCTATAATAATATTAGGTAGCAAGTCCTAGGGCCAAGTTGCTCCATTTGGTATCTCAGCAAAATTTATAATTTAAGCAGCTAGAACTGATGGAGCAGGAAATTGAATGCTACCCCATTACAGAAGCAGAAGAGAATATAGTTCTATTTTGTAAAATGTGAAGTAGATTGGAATGTTTTTATGGCCACAGCGGCTAGAGTGAAGCTCTAGGGACAATGAGTATGTTTCAATAAATGTTGAAAAAACACAACTCTAGATTGAAAATAGATTTGACTCCTACATTACGAAAGGTTGATGAGCTAATTGCTCGATCCTATCAATTTATTATATATGTATATGCATTTGTGTGTGTGCATATATATATATATATATATATATATATATATATATATATATATATATATATTGTATAATATAAAATAAAATAAAAAGATTTGATTCCTACGGTTCAAAATTTCCATAGTAAAGTCCTGGCAACAAATTCCACATACATATACATATATATATATATATATATATATATATATATATATATATATAAATGATTATTTCTATTATTTTTACCCAGTTGCTAGAAGAGTATCTTACAACTTGTGGTCCTGTGGAGGCTTCCATTTGGCATCATATGCATTAATGATAGCTACTGTTGCTTGCCAGTAATGTTAAAATCGATGAATGGTATAGAAGTAGTAATGTAATTTAAGTTCTCACAAATCTCAAACGGTTTAGAAGTTCATGAACCATGGTGCTTCTAGGAACTACTTCGTCTTTGGCATTCCCCATATCTTGCAGCTCCACCACACCTTCACTCAATACATGTGCGCCTACTAGCACTAGCTAGGGGATCTGGTTTCCTCTAGCGTTACCAATGTGCTTCTGCACTCTCTTTTATGGACCGAGATGTTGGGATATAATAGGCGGAAACGTCAGGATCTTGCAATTTACGTCAACGCGAAATCACCAGAGAAATAAACGAAAAAAATAAGGACACTGGAAATTTACGTAGTTTGGTCCAAGTATCGGTATCTACGTCCATTGGGAGAGCCAGCAACAAATAATCCACTAAAATCGGAGAATCATAGTTTACAATCGCTCAATCGCTCAAGTGTTTCCCATATCACACGTTAAAGTCACACATCACGCGGCTTCTCGTGGATCCTTTGGCAGCTTCGTAGGGGTGCAGCAACTCACCAAAAAAAAAAAAAGAAGGAAGAAGCAAAACTTGCGTAAAAATTTCTTTTTATACGTGTGTTTGCGCCCCCAAGGTCAAACTTTTGACCTTGGGCCCCACCTCCTCCGTTTGGGCTTCATGTGTAGGACTTCACGCGTCTTTCCTTTTATGTTTTGTAGGGTTTCTTTTTTTCTTTTTTTTCGTGTAGAGGCACATCTTCGGCAGTTTCACTTCAAAGACCGAAAATTCGTCTTTTAATTATTTTGAGAGTCCAGCGAAGCCTTTTGATTTTTCATCTAATCTTCAAATTCGAGACATTAATTTAACAATTCTCCACATTGGCTCAATGTTTGAAGCCAAGTTATAGTGCTCATCATCCATACTGCTCTCCCAACGTCCCGACGGGCGCTCACTCTTCACAGACGCCAATAGAGCTCAAGCAGAGCTTGAGCTTCACTAAAGGAACAGACTTAGTCATCATGTCTGCCGGGTTATCTACTGTAGCAATCTTTTTGACAATAACAATACCCTTAGCTAAGACATTTCGGATGAAGTGGTACCTGATGTTGATATGCTTTGTTCGCTTGTGATAAACTTAATTATATGCCAAATATATCGCACATTGGTTATCATAGTCTATATCCACACTCTTCTATTCTAACCCAAAGTCCGAGAGAAAACTTTGTAACCATATCGTCTCCATTGCTATAAAGGTTAGTGCCATGTACTCTGCCTCAGTCGAAGACAATGCAATGTGATCCTGTAAGGATGCTTTCCAACTAACTGCATCACCTACTAGCGTAAATACGTACCCTGATAAAGATCTGCAATCATCCAAATTACTGGCCATACTTCCTCAGGAGTCTTCCATTCGATAGCAAACGATGGAGATCGATATACCAGGTAACATGACATGTTCACTGCTTCGGCCCAAAATTCCTTGCCAAGTCCTGCATGTGAAAGCATGCATCGAGCTCGCTCAAGGAAAGTTCTGTTCTTCCATTCTACCACGCCATTCTGCTGCAGTGTCACAGGTACTGTGCGATGTCTCACAATACCTTCTTTCTCCCAAGTACTCAATAAAATCTTTACCACGGAACTCCATGCCATTATCAGTTCTTAGGCACTTGATTTGTTTATCTAACTGCTTTCTCAATCAATGCCTTAAATTTCTTAAATCGATCTAACACTTTATATTTGTGCTTCAGAAAGTAAACCCATACCTTCCTCGAATAGTTGTCGATAAATGTCAGCATATATCGGGCACGTCCTTTCGAAGGAACCAAAGACGGGCCCCAGATGTCTGAGTGAATATATTCAATTGGTCGTTTGGTCAACTGAATAGCTGTAGTAAACTTAATTCGGTGTTGCTTCCCATAGATGCAGTGCTCACATAAGTCCAGCTTTCTTGTCTTCTGACCCTTCAACAACGCTCTTTCACTCAGCATCGTCATACCTACTTCACTCATGTGCCCTAAACACATATGCCATAACCGAGTCAAGTTAGAATGTGACTTACCTAATGAAACTACAGCGGTTCCGGTCACGGTCTCTCCGACTAGATGATAGAGAGTATTCACTTTCTTCCCTTTCATCACTGTCATGCCACCTCGAGAGATCTTCAGTACTCCACCTTCAGCAGTGTACCTACACCCGATATCATCGAGTGTCCCCAGAGAAATAAGGTTCTTCTTGAGCTCCGATACATGCCTCACATCTGTCGATGTACGCACCACCCCATCGTGCATCCGGATATGAATTGTCCCTATCCCCACAGCCTTATAGACTGCAATATTCCCCAAAAGAACCCTACCACCATCTGCAGCCTGGTAAGTAGTAAACCAGTTCTTATGAGGTGTCGTGTCATAAGAACACCCCGAATCTAGCACCCATTCGTCTCCTGACGAAGTAGCAATCACACATAAGATAGCTTCAGCATCACTATTGCTCCCCTCGGCAACGTTTGCTACACTGCTTGTGGCATTCTACCTATTAACTTTATTCATCCGCTTAGGACAGTCTCTCCTGATGTGCCCCTCCTTGTGACACTCAAAGCACTTCATGCGTCCCTTGGACTTTCTATGGCGTGATTTTGATATGCTTTTAGCTCTACTGCTACTAGGCTCTCGATGTTGTTCTCTACCCCGAACTGTTAGTGCTTGCACTGCTCTTTACGCCGGACTATCATCTCGCAACTTTCTCTGCCACTCCTTAGAAAATAAGGCAGACTTTACCTCTTTTGAGGTAATAGTAGTACGCCTTGCAACAGTGAATCAGTAAAGTGCTCCCATGACTCTAGTAAAGAGGCTAACAATATCACGCCATGCTCTTCATCATCAAGTATCTTACTGATGTTCTTCAGATCCAACATGAGTTTATTAAATTAATCTAGGTGGGTTCTGATAGACGTACCTTCAGTATATAAATTGAAACATCTTCTTCAGCATGTACAAGCGATTGTTCAAACCTTTCTTCACATAAAGTGCTTGAAGTTTTGCCCATAATGCTGCGGTATCCTTCTCCTCAGCAACCTCTAGTATGACCTCATCCGTCAAATTTAATAGGATTATACTCTTTGCTTTTTCCATCAGCTCTACCTTCTCTAAGGCTTTCATTATAATCAGCAACTCATCTTCACCATCTAGTGCCTTAGCCAAACCTTGTGTTGTCAATAAAGCTTGCATCTTTATGCTCCATAACACAAAGTTGTTACTCTCGTTAAACTTCTCAATTTCAGATTTCCTCTCAGACATAATTGGAGTAACAGAATTTCCAGATAATAATCAGACAAGCAAAAACTCCAAATCACAATCAAGAAATCCAACCCCAAGCTCTGATACCAATTTGTTGGGATATAATATGCAAAAACGTCAAGATCTTGCAATTTACATCAACACAAAATTACCAAAAAAATAAACGAAAAAAATAAGGACACCAAAAAATTACTAGTTCGGTCCAAGTATCGGTACCTACATCCACGGGGAGAGCTAGCAGCAAATAATCCACTAAAATCGAAGAATCAGAGTTTACAATCGCTCAATCGCTCAAGTGTTTCCCACATCATGCGTTGAAGTCGCACGCCAAAAAACAGAAAGAATCTTCAGCTTCCTCATGCAATTTCTCTCTCTCGCGGCATGCGGCTTCTCGTGGATCCTTCGGCAGCTTCGTAGGGGTGCAGCAACTCACCGAAAACGAAGAAGCAAAACCTGCGTAAAAATTTCTTTTTATATGTGTGTTTGCGTCCCCAAGGTCAAACTTTTGACCTTGGGCCCCACCTCCTCCGTTTGGGCTTCACGTGCAGGACTTCACGCGTCTTTCCTTATATGTTTCATAGGGTTTCTTTTTCTTTTTTTTTTTCGTGCAGGGGCACGTCTTTAGTAGTTTCACTTCAAAGATCGAAAATTCATCTTTTAATTATTTCAAGAGTCTAGCGAAGCCTTTTGATTTTTCATCTAATCTTCAAATTCGAGACATTAATTTAACACGAGAAATCCGCTTTCACTTCGGCGTCCCACAACACCTTCACTAGCTTTGCAATGGAGAAAAGAAAAGAAAAAGGAAAAAAATTAGAAATTTTTTTTAAAAAGTTATCCATATTAGCACCGATACACCATAAATGACAATTAGCACTAACTAGATCCTCACGCCAACATTTCTTGTTCAAAATTAGCTGGATAGACTAAAGTGATAAAATATGAAATGGTTCAAAACTCAATTCACTCAATTGAAAAGTTTAAAACTGAATTTTTCTAAGTGCAATAAGTTATGACTTTTCAAATAATTTTCTCGAGAAATGATATGTGACTCCTTGCAAAACTTAGATCAGCTCACTAATCTTGCTTGCATGACAGTATGAAATTTTGAGATACACGGCCGAGATTATGAGCACTAATATCCACACTTTCTAACACAAACTGCGCATGACAACGTTTCTTGGCTGAGGAATAGTTTTTTTTTTCATAATAGTTATTTTCTATTTCTATTCCGATGAATAATTTCTGAGTAAAATAAGGTGTTTACTAATACAAAATTTCTACTCTAAAAATAGAAGAAGAATATAAATGCGCTTGGTAAGAAACAAATTTTTTTTTTTGTATTTATTCGTTTGTTATTCTTGCTCACAGATCCCCGACCGCCAACCACTGGCTGCCGCCGCCCGTAGTGGCCCGCACCGCCGCACAATGGTGATAGTCAGCAGGCTACGTTCGTGCAACGACGGCGGTGGGCGTCGACAAGCGGCGGCGGTCGACGGCAACAGTCTACAACGGACAACAACGAGCAGACAGTGACGGGCGACGGCGACTGGCGGCGGTGGGCGGCGGCAAGGGTCGGCGATGGGCGGCGGCGGCGGTTGATAATAGGTGGCGGCCGTTAGTGGTCAGCGGGGGCAGCGGACGTTAGTGGTCGGCAACGGCGGTTGACAGTGGCTCCAGGCGATTGGAGGTGGGCGCAGCAAGAGAGAAACAAAAGAATAAAAAAATTGGCTTATTTCTAGAAATTGTTCCTAGGAATAAGAAGCTACTTTTTTTTGTTTCTCATTTCTATTCCAATACTATTCCTAGGAACAAAAAAAAATAGACAAATTATTCCCTGGAACAAAAGTTTTACTAAACAGATTTATGTTCTTTTTTTTTTTAATTCAGGACAAGAAAAGAACGGAAATTGGGAGAAACATAAACGTTATCGTGCAGACCCAAATTGTCCATGTCAATCCTTATAAAATCGAGTTGCCCAAATTATATTTCATGCCGATAAATTTGGCCTTCTGCGTTATAATTATTCGTCTTGCCATTAGCTTGGACTCGTCATATTATCATTCTAGCCAGCGCTCTATAAGCCTTCTGTTCTAGAATTAACTATACAAACCTTACTGCATAGAGCTCAATGGACTATAGTGCCTTCCAGTTTTTACTTTCTGCATATCCTACGATACTCGCAAATTCACTAGACATCTTTCCAAAGTATTCACATAATGATCTGTAGAATCATGTATACTTTTCTCAATATTTTCTATGATCCAAATTGAGTTCTTTGAAATTTCCCATCTTTTAAGGGAAGTTCGAAGCACAATAAATAAGTAATTTTATAAGTTCCCAGATAGGCGACTTTCAATTGGAAAAGAAATTATACAATTTCAGTTTACCTTGAGAGTACAGAACTAAAGAAGTCTGTGTTAAAAGTTCCTCCAACATCGAAATGGGTAATGACAGAGTGCATTTCAATAAATAGGAAAAACGATAGAAGAGATAGTTAAGCCGATCGTCCCTCCCTATCTTGTTTTACAATGAAAAAGAAAAAAGTTTTACTCCTATAGCAGCGAGGTCCCATAGCAAGTCCTGTCAAACATTTTCTGCGTATATATAAATATTAAATAATTGTTTTCAGTGTTTCAATCTTGTTCCTAGAAGCAGCATCCTTCAACTGATAGAGGCTTGTATATGGCATCAAAAGCATGCTCATCTAAGTTCTCACAGCACCCAAACGGTTGAGAAGTTTTTGAACGATTGTGCTTCTAGGAACTACTTCCTCTTTGGCATTCTCAAAATCTATCAACTTCACCACATCTTTACTCAGTTCCCATTCGCCTACTAGAACTAACCAGGGGATCCGGTACTCTTTGGCATAATCGATGTGTTTGGTCAGTCTCTTATTGATCAAGAACTCTGCTTTCAATCCGACCACCTAGAACTCCTTCACTAGTTCTACAGTTAAGGGCAAGTCATCCCACAAAAATCCGATCAACACTTGCGTCTCTGTAGGTCAAATTATCTATTGATGTGAAAAAAGAAATCAGATGACTCTTTGATTACATTTTTCTAACAATATTCTCATTATCCATAAGTTTCTCATATTTCTACAACGGAATGAGGCAAGTCTATGACATTACGTAAATCCAACAACTGAAAATCCATAGAACATCTAAAACTTTCAAGTAGTTAACTTCTGTCTAAAATGGGAGATGCTAAAAGAGAATGTTAAGCTCAACTGTCAAAATTAGATCTCTTTGAAGGTAACATAAAAAAATGATTCTATTATTCAGTTGCAAAGAATAGATGAAATTTTGAAAAAATTTAAACTACTTTCATCAAACCTTTCTTTTTCTTTTTTATACTAAGGAATTTCAATCCCGTATAAGGATATGAAAAATGGTGAAGAGGGCCAGCGACTGCTGAAGTTATAAAATCGAACTCTCACATTAACTAGCATTGAAATATCAACAAAAGCACTCATCAAAATTTTCCTCAACTAAGTTCACGCACAGTTCATATAGGAAGGCCTATTATTATCTCGAAATGATCAAGTTATAAAAAGCATAAATGAATGCAGGCATGCTATTACATAAACAAATAAATTGGTTAGAATGGTAAGCTTCAATAAGAGTTTTTTTGTATTTATCCTCATAATTATTCGAAGAGCTTTGATAAACGTAATCTAACATTACTCCAATCAGAATGAAGCAAACAAAAAATTTACTTTTCACGATTAAGGATGAGCCTAGAGTGATTGTAGTCATAAGAAGAGATGGAACCAAATGCATAATGGAAATTAATTACTCAAAATCTTACCATCACGTTCCAAACCAAAAACTAGGCAAAAATTTGGAACCCCAAGAAAAAATAAAAACAAAGTCTAGGCTCTGGTATGCTATACAAGCTAAGGTTCTCATTGATATTTAACATCAGCCTTCTATAGCCTTTATGATGTATAAATCCCATAAAGTAACTTCAAATGGTCAGTGCCACCTATACAACAAATTTATTACTCTTTTGTTTTGCCACAAAATAATCACACTTTTGACGCATCCACATTGCACTAATCCATTGGCACCATATTATTCTTTATAATTAGCTCTTTTGTATTAAAGTGTAATTTTATTTCCCCTTTTTTACAAATGAATTGTTTTTTTAAACTATAAACTCACTTTCTTGTAAAGAATTTTTACTTCTTTTGTTGATAGTTAAAGATGAAAGCCACAATTGTAAGTTTGTAGGGGGGATGGTCAAATCTCTCATCCTTTTAAAGAAAAATATTTTCAATTCAATTATTTATTGCGAAACAAAAGAATAATAAATTTAGATTCATAAAGTCGACATGAATTGACTGGTCTGGAATGAATTCAATCAGGACTCAAACCTTTGGCCTCGGCTCGGGGGTGGAATTGGACTTGTTTGTTGCCCTTTTGCTAAGTTGTGTTTGAAACGGGTATTTGGTGCAATAACATTTAAGTTTTGAGTTTGCGAGATGTCGTTATGTTTCTTAATTATAGACTCGACAAATTATCATAAAATTTCATGTTAGGGCTTGAATAAGACTCAATATTACCTGTTCTCGACAGATTCAAGTTGTATTCGCATACATTGAAAATTAATGAGTTCCTTTTTCCTTACGCAAATGTGACTCGACCACATGTGAATTCTCAAATCTTAGCATATTATAAAAATTTTAATAGCAAACACAAGATCATATTAAACTCTAAAGTTTTTTATGATTCAATCAATCAATAATTGTGAGAGCATATAATATAATTTTTTCATATATCAACATGCTAGACCTTTTTCTAGTTATCTTCTTAGTGGGTGACATGTCATGACCATTCCACCTGTATATATATATAAATATGCATAATTAATTTTTCTCGAGTTATTGTTTTTACTATCAAAAATGTCAAATTAAATATATTTATAACTAATTTATCCTCTATTGATTTTTCTGAAATTTTTCATCAAATTAAATGTATTTATAATCAATTTATCTTCAAGACCACGGAGCGGTGCGATCACTCCTTCTGCAGTTGCTGCATGTCCTCATACATCGCCGCAAAGATCAAGGACGGAGTGGCAACCGTGCGATGTCCGAGTCGGATTGCAAGGCGATGCTAGATCCCGTTACCTGCAAACAGCTTGTCTCGAGCGTAAGGTTCGCCCGACGGTCCGAGCTCCTGTGAGAATCGGCCGTTCTAGGGTTCGCGAGGTGTTACTAGCTGAACTTGAGTTGCAGAGAGATGGTTATAAACGAGTGCGGGGGACGGGGGGTTTTTTTTTTTTTTTTTTTTTTTTGGTTTTTGGGGGTCGGGGGTGTTGCTCAAGTGTCCCGGTTGAAACGGGAGTGGTTGGTTTTTTAATTATTTATTCATTTATTCATTTGATTAAATTAATTTGATTGAAATAATCATCCAAATGATAATATATTATGTATATATTTGTATATATAAGAATATATATTTAATATATAACGTGTCTCAACATATTGAAATTATCTATTTTTTGATAAATGACGTATCGGAATGTCGTGTCGTATTGCGTGTCACGTATCGCGTATTAGTGTCGATTCTAGTTAGTGTATGAATATTTATATGTCGCATGTTACGTGTCGTGTATTAGTGTCGATTTTATTTAGTGTATGAGTAACCGATTCATATCAAAGAAGAATGAAAAAGAAATTCCGACAAATCGAGGGGCAAAAATGGGAACGCCGGGGCGGCACGCCCTACATGGAGAAGGATCGGGACACGCGGGGACGGCGTGGGGCCGCATGATGCTGTCGCGTAGCGCGTGGGGGGACGAGATCACGCCAACCCAGGGGAGGGAGAGCAACGCCGACAGCGACACTGCCCACTCACACTAACGGCTACTACCACCCCCGCTTTCCTCGTTTTGGCTTCTCTTTCGTGTTCGAGGAGTCAACAATTCTGACCGGAACGGTCCAATCCGAGTGCGGCGGTGCCCGTACCCGCCCGTTTTCCACACCCCACGGCTCGTGCCTGCCACCGCTGACTGACTACTCATCACGAACTCACTTCGGCACTCGCGTCTCTCGAGCAACCTCCACCTCGTCACGCGCGCGCCGTGGCGGGTGGAAGCGGTGTCCTCAAAGCCACGCTTACGTGGAGTGCAGTGGAGGTCGCAAGAAAATTGGGTGCAGGTAAACTCCTCTGATTGACTGAGGTTCGATGATTCCTTAAATAGTTAATTCTCCCAATGTTTCTCCCCCGTCGTATCTCTTGCTTCGACTTGAATAAATGACGCGGCTGCGAATGTCGAGGAGGCTCGCTGGTAAGAGGAGCTCCAATGGCGGCCCTCTAGGGTTTTGGGTTAGGAGAATTGGCTTGGAAAGCACGCATCCGCCGGATGCGTGCTTTCCAAGCCAATTCCCCTAACCCCAAAACCGGGTCGCCATTGGAGCTCGCTCGCAGCCGCGTCAGCCTCGTCCCTCCCTTCTCTCCCTGCTCTTGCAATGGCCGACGGCGGCGAGACCACCACCACCACCACCACCGCGGTGGTGACCTTGGGAGGCAAGGGTTCCTCCCTCTCTCCGTCCTCATTGCACGCGGTGTCCGCCGGAACAGCCCGCGCGCGCGTGGACTCGTCGGCGCGCGATCGCCTCGCGTCTTCCCCGCCGGCCACCAATCGGACCTCCCCTGCTGCCGCCGCCGATTTCCAGATATCCTTCCCTCCTTACTTCACCGCCGTGGAAACGCGCGCTTCTCTCGCGGTGCTCCTCAACAAGCTCCTCGTGTCGGGAGGTCCTGGCACGGGCACGGCGCTGGTCGATCTCATTTCGGATTCCTTGAATTCCGCGGAGGGCTACGAGGGTTTTGGAAATCTCGCCGTGACTAATGAAGAAGTGTCTATATCGGAGAAGGCGCATTCCAGTTTGTATGGGATCAGCGCGCTTTTGGATCACTTTTCGACGGCCTTGTCCACCACGGTCGATGCAGTTGCTGCATTGTCGTGCGAGGCCATCAAAGCCGACGTGGCGGTCTTCAATCTGACGGATTCGGGCGGTGGGTTCGTCTCGAAAGATGAGATCGGGGTTGCCAGCGACATGAAGGTTTTGCTTAACGGGTCTAAGTTGGTGGGTAAGGTGGAGAACGAGGCAATCTCAAGCATTCCCAAAACTCATGCAAGATTGAGAAAGGTGGTGAAATCAGTGCATTCGGAGATGCGAGTGTACCTGAATTCGTCAGTCAGAATACAGAAAACTGGGTCTACTGCTGATGGCGCCGCGGCGGATGACGTTGTGACTGTGTTGTGGCCGCTGGCTGATGTGCTGCTGAGGATCGGTAAGAGCTCTTTAGGCCGAGCGAAGATGGATTTAGATGCGATTGCTGCCGATGCCCTGAAAAGCAGCTTGACAGGTATGTTTGAGAAGGAGTGTGCGCGTATGGATGATTTAGAGAATGAGCAAAAGGTGCTCACGGATGCATATCTCGGTAGAGAATTTGAGAAGTTTGTGCATGAATTGTACGTGCTTTGTGGTTGTGTCTGGAAAACAGTGGTTTGGGAGGCAATTACCGCATTTGTTGCCCTGGAGGGAAGTGAATTGATTGAAAAGGGAAAGCATGAGGAAATTAACGGAGTGCAAGCAGATAAGAAAAGTGAGAAGAAGAAGAAGAAGAAGGTGGTTTTGGGGAGAGGGACAGCTGTCTTGGTGCAATTGATTAAGGATGGATTTCTGAGGAACGGAAGTGACGAGTCAGTTTCTCTAGAGAAACTTGTAAAAGATTTATTACTGTTCCTCGACGCGAGGGGCCCAGAATTTGACCATTTCTTGAACAAAGTCAAGGACATTGTTGACCGTAATGAGAGTAGAAGGCTACCCAAGCTTCCCAAGGTAATTTATTCAAGCTATGAAATGATTGGTATGATATCAAAAGGATTGCTTCTATCTCTTCTTTTTTCAGTAGCGCTATGCTTTGATTTCTAATTAAAGTAGCTAGTGGATGATTCTTATCTTGCTATATGATTTATTTGTTCCGAAAACTTTGAATGGACTATATCGATCTCATTCATGATGTGGCTGCTTGATGACAAAAGGCTGGGCAAAATAATTTACTAATGGAAACTTTGGTGTTTTTAAAGAGGCTGCGGTATGGACAATTAGTTTATGGGGGGAGAGAGAGAGAGAGAGAGAGAGAGAGAGTATGTCAAGTTATGTAAGTAATAGAAATATCGAGCTTTTCTTGAGATATTTGTTTGGTTCACACAATTTTTTCCGGCTCTATCAAAGCTTGCTCCTTCTACTCACATACAAAAGTCATAATTATTCTTCTTACAGACAAGGTCATCTTGCTTTAACTTTCACATTTGAATTATCTTATCTATGATTGGAAGCACTTAATCTTGTATCAAAAGCTGATGACTTCTGCCATTTTGATTAATGTTAACTACTTTCAACATCTATCGGGGATTTCAGTCAGTTTGAAATTTGCATGGTATGGTCCATGCAGGGAACTCGTGATTTTGGGAAAGAACAAATGGCAGTAAGAGAGAAAGCATTCTCCATTATAAAAGAGGTTTTCAAGAAGCATGGTGCCACGGCACTTGATACTCCTGTTTTTGAATTGAAAGAGACTCTGATGGGAAAATATGGCGAGGACTCAAAGTTGATATACGATCTTGCTGACCAGGTAAATTTCGAGGATATTTGATTGCATTCACCTTACTTGCTATCTTAGATGTATTGATGGTTGATATTCTTTTGCATGTCGTGCTTAAGAAAGTTGTTAAAGTAGATAAACTCCCTTGCACTGCGAATGTAATGTTCTCACTGACTTGGAGAGTCAGGGATTGGCATAATTGATTCACTGTACTAATGATACCTATTCTCTGTGTTGCGAGTCATACTCATGTTTCTGCTTTACATCTAATATGACGAATGATCTTTTGTCTTCCCTCTTATGGCTATTGTCCTTTTCTTTGACAGAATGGAGAGCTTTGTTCTCTACGATACGACTTGACTGTTCCATTTGCGAGATATATGGCTATGAATGGGCTTACGTCATTGAAAAGATACCAAATTGCTAAAGTATACCGGAGGGATAATCCTTCTAAGGGTAGATACCGTGAGTTTTACCAGTGTGACTTTGACATTGCCGGGCAAAATGTAAGGATGGGGCCGGATTATGAGGTCATTGAAGTTCTTGTTGAGTTGCTTGATAAACTGAATATTGGAGATTATGAGGTAAACATCCTCTTGCTTGTCCTCCCCCTATCCTTCACATTGTTTATCTATATCCTGAAATTTAGAAGACAGAATAAAAGTAGGAACAAAAAAAGCTCAAACTGGAAAATGACAAAGAATGCAGAATGTTGATTGTTAAATGGGTGACACTTGTCTACCCTCAAGGATTGTCCTTTCATAATGTAATTTTCATATCTTTGTTGTTGATGTTCAGGGTATCGCTTTATTGTTTATGTAGAAATTCGAGAAAGATGTTGCACTTCGGTCGTAAGATTCCGACTGTTTTTATAGTTATTTTAAGGATTTAATGATTGCCGGTAAAAATTTAGTTTCTGGTATTCACACTCGATATGTACATGGAAAGAGAAGTTCTTTATGTTTGGCATTTTTGTCAGAACCTTCTCTTCACCTGTTTATCTTTTATTTTTATTTTTATTATTATTTGTTGATAATGATTGTTATCAGATAAAGCTGAACCACCGGAAGTTATTGGACGGCATGCTGGAAATATGTGGTGTGCCACCAGAGAAATTCAGAACTATTTGCTCTAGTATCGACAAGTTAGACAAACAGTCATTTGAGCAGATCAGGAAGGAGATGGTAAGAAATTATACCATCCTTGTGGTCATGCTCGTGTCTAAATTAGGAAAGTATCGGTGAGAAACTCTTTAGTAGCCTTGCATGTATGCCTGTGTTGGTGAGAAACCAGATTTTGTATGTGGTGTTGCGAATGCCGTTTTCTTTGTGAACTCAATTTTCGTTCGACTTTTTTTGTACAATATTTTCAATTGATTCTGATGGAGGAAAAGAGAGCATTGGGTGATTCAAATGTGGACATACTTGAAAGCACTTGGTAGAGCTCTGTTTTTATAATTATCCGTTGACAATCGATTTGCCTTTCGCCATTGGAAGACATTAATGTTTCTCTCTGGAGAGAAGAGTTTAAGCAAATTTAAGGCTCCTGAAATGAATGCATGAGTCCTGGAATATCCAGGGAAGTTGAAGGTAACGTGCATGTGTTTTCATTCAGTAAATATCAGCCAGTTGTGTTTTGTTCCAATTCACTGCTTATGTATGAATATGTACTCAGCTTTCGTCTATTTGATGGGGCTCTTTAACAACTTTATTGTTGGGTTGTTTTTCATGACCTGTGGTCATTATGGAAACATGTGTTCTTTGGGTGGATAAACTGATATTTTCACTGTGTTTTATTGTTAGAAACATAAGCCCAAATTTCTGCTAAAATTTCTTAACATCGTTTAGGTGGAGGAAAAAGGTTTAACTGCTGAGGTGGCCGACCGCATTGGCAATTTTGTGAAGGAAAGGGGTCCACCTCTGGAATTGTTGGCAAAGCTTCAAGACAAGGGGAGCAAATTTTTGGAAAATGAAGGATCTGTGCATGCTCTGAATGATTTGGAAATATTGTTCAATGCCTTGGAAAAGTCAAAGAGTATCAACAGAGTTGTTTTTGACTTGAGTCTTGCCAGAGGTCTTGATTATTATACAGGAGTGATTTATGAAGCAGTTTTAAATGGGGCCACGCAGGTGACTCTTTGCAAGCGCTTCCTTCTTAATATTTCACGCATAAGCAATTTCTATCTGGCAGTTTTGCTCGTCAAAGATAGGACATAGAAGTAATCCCTTTTGATTACAAAATGGAGTTGCCTTGTAGTTGCTGTTGTCTTGCCCCCATGGTCATTTCTACACTTGTGAAAGAGTGCGCGCATGCTTGTGAGAGAGACACAAAAGATATGAGGCGTAAAATCTGCTAAGAGATGTTGAGGAGGTCTCGTTGCTGCATTGTCTGCATCTTGATAGGATACAGAGGTGCACATTCTCATGTTATTTTGTTAATATTCACATAAAAAATCTGGAGCTTAGTTACAGAATGTACCAAAGGCTTCTGTATGGAAATAGTGATGAACTGAATAATTGCACCGCCAGAGATATTTAGAAAAGCTACCAATTTAAATTACGATGCCAGGTTTTGAAAGTGAATGTGAACTGCCATCCACATTTCAGAGCCTTGTTTTTGCTGGTCTTACACAGGTATTGCTGCTTTGAAGCTCCAATGGAACAAATATTTGCACTAACCACTGTTTCAAGAGATGAAAGAGTCGTGCTTTAGTGATGTTGGATGGCGATGTGGTTGAATGTGGTAGATATAGCTTATAATCCATTGCATGGTGCTTGTCACATGGATTCGATGAAACGGCAATTGTTACTTTTTATGGGGATATGATAGTGCCATCAATTTCATGCTTTTAATCTTCGGATTTATCTTGCTGGTCAGTAGACTCTATTAACAGATCATATCTGCAGGTTGGAACAATTGCTGCCGGGGGGCGTTATGACGACCTTATAGGAATGTTTGGTACAAAGCAGGTTCCGGCAGTTGGCGTTAGTCTAGGAATTGAACGAGTATTTGCAATAATGGAGAATCAGGTACTCATATTTAAGATCTATTTGTAATTCTACTTACTTCATTTTTCCCCTTCTTCTCCCTTAATGTGTTTAAAAGCCTTCTCGGAGATTGTAGGAACTTGTATCTTGACTTACTGAATTAATTGCGGAAGCAGTTCAATATTCAGATGCCTTGCGATTATATAGCTTACTAACCGAGATAATATTCCAGAAGGCATAGACGACCCACTATCTACCGACAGAAATGTGGATGCGTCAAAAGATTGATTATTTTGTGGCAAAACAAAAGAGTAATAAATTTGTTGTATAGGTGGTACTGACCATTTGAAGGTACTTTCTGGGATTTAGACATCACAAAGGCTATAGGAGGCTGATGTTAAATATCAATCGGAACCTTAGCTTGTATAGCATTCCAGAGCCGAGACTTTGTTTTTATTTTTTCCGGGGGTTCCAAAATTTTGCCTAGTTTTTGGTTTGGAACGTGATAGTAAGATTTTGAGTAATTAATTTCCATTCTGCATTTGGTTCCATCTCTTCTTATGACTACAATCACTCTAGGCTCGTCCTTAATCGTGAAAAGTAAATTTTTTGTTTGCTTCATTCTGATTGGAGTAATGTTAGATTACGTTTATCAAAGCTCTTCGAATAGTTATGAGGATAAATACAAAAAAGCTCTTATTGAAGCTTACCATTCTAACCAATTTATTTGTTTCTGTAATAGCATGCCTGCATTCATTTATGCTTTTTATAACTTGATCATTTCGAGATAATAATAGGCCTTCCTATATGAACTGTGAGTGAACTTAGTTGAGGAAAATTTTGATGAGTACTTTTGTTGATATTCTATGCGAGTTAACGTGAGAGTTCAATTTTATAACCTCAGCATTCGTTGCCCTCTTAACCATTTTTCATATCCTTATACAGGATTGAAATTCCTGAGTATAAAAAAGAAAAAGAAAGGTCTGATGAAAGTAGTTTAAATTTTTTCAAAATTTCATCTATTCTTTGCAACTGAATAATAGAATCATTGTTTTCTGTTACCTTCACAGATATCTAATTTTGACAGCTGAGCTGAACATTCTCTTTTAGCATCTCCCATTTTAGACAGAAGTTAACTACTTGAAAGTTTTAGATGTTATGTGGATTTTCAGTTGTTGGATTTACGTAATGTCATAGACTTGCCTCATTCCGTTGTAGAAATATGAGAATGGATAACGAGAATATCGTTAGAAAAATGTAATCAAAGAGTCATATGATTTCTTTTTTCACATCAACAGATAATTCGACCTACGGAGACGCAAGTGTTGATCGGATCTTTGGGGGATGACTTGCCCTTAACTGCAAAACTAGCGAAGGAGTTCTGGGTGGCCGGATTGAAAGCAGAATTCTTGATCAATAAGAGAGTGACGAAACACATCAATTATGCCAAAGAGTACCGGATCCCCTGGTTAGTTCTAGTAGGCGAACGGGAGCTGAGTAAAGATGTGGTGAAGTTGAAAGATTTTGAGAATGCCAAAGAGGAAGTAGTTCCTAGAGGCACAATCGTTCAAAAACTTCTCAACCGTTTGGGAGCTGTGAGAACTTAGATGAGCATGCTTTTGATGCCATATACAAGCCTCTATCGGTGGGAGGATGCTGCTTCCAGGAACAAGATTGGAACACTGAAAACGATTATTTAATTTTCATATATATGCAGACAATGTTTGACAGGACTTGCTATGGGACTTCTCTGTTGTAAAAGTAAAACTTTTTTTTTTTTTTTTTTTTTTTTTTTGGTAAGGTTAAAACTTTTTTTCTTTTTCATTGTAAAACAAGATAAGGAGGGACGATCAGCTTAAGTATCTCTTCTATTGTTTTTCCTATTTATCGAAATGCACTCCGCCATTACCCATTTCGATGTTGGAGGAACTTTTTCAACAGACTTCTTTAGTTCTGTACTCTCAAGGTAAACTGAAATTGTATAATTTCTTTTCCAATTGAACGTCACCTATCGGGGAACTTATAAAATTACTTATTTATTGTGCTTTGAACTTCCCTTAAAAAATGGGAAATTTCAAAGAACTAAGTTTGGAACGTAGAAAATATCGAGAAAAGTATACATGATTCTACAAATCATTATGTGAATAATGTCTAGTGAATTTGCGAGTATTGTAGTATATGCAGAAAGTAAAAACTGGAAGGCAATATAGTCCATTTAGCTCTATGTAGTAAGGTGTCTACAGTTAATTAATACGTAGAATAATTCAAAATACAAAAGGACACCATTTAAAGATTACAAATGTTTTATTATCCAAAGATTATAATTGTGAAACTTGTTCATAATGAAAACTCATTACCAAATCTTTTATAATAACGGTTAATTTCGAATTCCCTTTATTCCTACAAAGAATTCGAGATCTTATTTATGGACCAATACAATCACCAAGTGGACCGTTTTGATATTTTATAGTACTAGTAGACGCATCATATACCTCTCTATGGTTTTCTAAATTCTTCTTCTCCAACCTGGTAGGATCCTCCGAGAAATGCAGCTCGAGTAGGTTAGAAACGTTTTCCATCCTAGCATCTCTGAGTGTCTCTAGGCTCTAAACTAAAGGGCTGAGTGGTTTTCTGCTAAAAGATTGTCCCTGAAGGACTTGAACGGGTGTTGTTCGCCCACTTTGTGGGAAGGCATACTTGCAGAAAATTAACTTCGTCCTTCCTGGTTCTAAGTCTAGGTCCACTCATGTCCACAGAGCGAGAAATCCTCGAAGCACTCGTTTCTCTTACTCCATCTCATTCATCTTCAACTTCTTCAGAATTTCGTGTTTCCAATGCTTCTAAGATGGATTATCTTTATGAAGTCTCTCTCAGTGATGAAACCAAAAAATCTGAAACTCAACTTCCCCTCATGTACCCTTACTCCGCTTTCGCCAAACCTCACACATCATTGCCAAGTTGTGGCAAGAATTACATTGTTGGATACTAGGTTTTTACAATACCAGCATGCTTGCATCGGTACTATTCAAACCACTTTCAATGCTGGAACAATCTTTGTGTCTTTGTATCCAAACTTCAATATCGCTCTTTCAGACCCCAACTGCTCTCTTTCTTAAAAGTCCAAGTCCAGCTCACTGGAGCCCCTCAAACTGCTGACTCTGTAGCCGCAACACTACATTACCATATGGTTTATCGAGTGCAAAACCATGCTCTTGATCTAAACTTCAACAATGGTAACGAAGATGCTTTGTTTATCTCCATGCAGAATGATCTGGCGTCCTGCATCCATGTTCCTAGACAGATCCCAAAGGATACGTTGGCTAAGCTTCTTCCGGACACTTGGATCACCAACTACGAAAAGCTACACCAGCATAACAAGCATTTCCAGTCTACGGACTCTGAGTTCGTTCGGAAAAAAGATGGAACTATTTCCATCAAGTTTGGCAAGGAAAAGGAACAAAGTCCTTCTATCTTCCAAACTCTCTTCATGATTGAACCATGTGTCCCTGAATTAATTTCCGAGCCAGATCCAAAACAGCTTGTTCGACACTTTAGTACTAGACCCCAAGATTCACCAAAACCACCAAAATCACCTCAACCATCTCCTCCTCAGAAAAAAAAAAAAAAAAAAAAAAAAAAAGCTCTCTCCTCATTTTATAAGCCAATTTTAAAGTGGGCCAAGAAACACTCCTACCCACTTGAGGTTCCAGCATAAACACCATCCACTTCTTCCATTGCTACGTTTCATGATATAGACTTTCCTCCTCTTGTCCGAGAAAGTTCCAAACTCTCGCTTCCTACTCCAAAAGAATTCATTGATCCACAAGGCAGATACCGTCATATTCCTAAGATACTTGCCCCCACTGATGTGGATGAACATGGGAGACCGAGAAGAACTCTTGCTGCTGAAGCTGTTCTAAATTGGCAATTGGAGACTTTGTTAGCACAAAACAATGCCTTCAAAGCAATTGATTCCTAGATTAGGAATGCGCAACAAGATCTTCGAAAGTATGATGAGACCACTAAGAAAATGGTTTCTAAATTCCAAAAAAGGCTAAATGCCTTGGAATCAGGACAACATTTAGGGTATCATCATCTTGAGAGCCCAAAACTGAAGATAGAAAAACTCAAAAGGCAAATCCAACTCCTTGAAGAAGGAAGATTCAGACATTTCGATCCTTTTGCAAATACTGTCAAAACTGGGTATTTGCCTCCTCCACCCCAGACGTCTATCTTTGTTGCCATTCCAGAAGATTCTTTCAGAAAAGAACTAGATATGACAGAAATGAGAAATCGCCTCAAAGACTTGAATCGACTACGAAGGACGATGAAAAGAGAAAATGCATAAAGAATCAAGTTCGATTGTTATAAAAGAAAAGTCGATCGATGATGTTATCCAATCCATTAGAATCTTTTCTAAAGGACTTGGGTACTCGAAACAACAACCTAACCCCGTTATCCAACAGTCTGATCCTGCCATTCCAAATGATCAGATTCTATTTCCAGCTGAACAAACTCTTCCTAACATCTCTGATACTAAATCAGAATCAGTATCTTTTTCCTCCTCTTCATCCTTCTCAATTCCCGTTGATGATTCCCTCCCTATTGCGCTAGTAACCTCGTCAATATTCATGGCCGATCCTCCGATCGGATATGGAATCAAACTATTATGAGCCAGAGATTTTCTAGACAAACAATCCTTGACACAATGTGCCCATGACATCAAAACAGTTTTTTTACCATCGATGATATTTCTTATCACAAATGGCCAGAAAGACTTGAAGAATTTCATACTTGGTTGAATACTCAGTCCATCACCAATCATGATATGAATGATGTGCTTTACAACTTTGTCACGAGGTTCACAGGAAGCCTAAAACTTTGGTGGAAATCAGTGTCAGAACAAGATCAAATTCATTTTCTAATGTCACCTGATTTTAGCCATGCTATCACTCTCTTATATCATTTCTTTGTGGGACAACCCACTGATCTCATAAAGATGAAAAGAAGAGAATATTTTGAAAAAAAAAAATGTTGCTCCCTCCAAAAGAAATATCTTGATAAGCATTATCGTGAAATGCTTAAGCTTTTTTATTAGATTGGAGCCGAGCCAAATCTGAAGCATGTTTTCCTAACTTTCATCCCTAAAGAACTATCCCAAATGGTTGAAAGATCCTTCTTTGGAAGACAGAGGAAAATACAGATATTCATTTGGGAGAAATACAACAAGAAATCCATCTATGCCTTGAAGAATTATGCCTGAAGCGCCAGATGGTTCGCACCTACATCACAGATGACAAAGAACTCGAGACAGCCTGCTCTCACCAGAAGTTAAAAATCAAATGTTCCAAGAAAGACTGTGATGGTACTCGTGAAAAAGCTTCCCGGAAAAATAAGCATTTCAAGAAGTTTTGGTTAAAGAAATCCAAACATGGCCACGAGCACTTCCAAAGAAAGAAGAAATGGTGATACCTACGCAAAAGGAAGGATCGCACAGGCCACAAAAAATCAAATTGCTACTTCATCTGCAACCAGAAAGGACATTTTGCCAAAAATTATCCCCAAGCTAGAAAAGGTCAGCATCATTTGATACGTCAAATTGAGAATAAAACAGGTATTTCTCTTGAAAATGATGATATCGAATCACTATTCTCTGCTGATGAAGAAATATCTGAACAAATTCTTTGTGTCATTCCATGTTATCCCACTTCTAGTGAAACTGGATCAGATTTGGAGTCTCAAGATATTTTTCACATATCACCCACATCTCTAGAATCAAGCCTTGACATATTTTCAAGCTAGACTCATTGTCCCTATTTCCCTGTAAAAATCCTCACCTCAAAGTTTTCCAAACCAATCACTGTTATTGCTCTCATTGATACGGGAGCAGGTTGTTCAATTTTGGACACCAAAGTTCTTCCTGAAGAATTTTGGACTCCTTATATTCGATATTTCAATTTTGCCTCAGGAGATACTTTCTCCACGAATGTCAGAACCACCCCCGTAATTGTCCAGTTCTTCCCCCAATGTTCCTCAACCACAAAAATCTTTGGATCCAGTCTTCTCAACAAATATTTAATCATTGGTTGGGACATTATGACTCAAATCTCACAGCTTTGCATCATTCCCGGGAAAATGTCTTAAATATAAAGACCAATTCTCTGAATTCGTTAATATCCAGAGACTCTTTTCTATTCAAATGAGTCTATTAGATCCAATCATGCAAAAATTATTGGAATCTTGTTTAAAATCTCATTTTGAATTCACCCAGAAATGTTCTCATCCTCTATGGGAAAATCCAGAGTTCTTTGTCCGCCTTCCATTAAAAAAGAATGAAGACATCAATCCGACAAAGGCAAGTCATATGGGAATGAAGCCAGAATACTTGGCTTTAGCTCAAATGGAATGCTCAGAACTATTACAACAAGGCCTTACTGAAATCTCCAATTCTCAATGGGCTTGTGAAGCCTTTTATCTCGATAAACGTGCTGAGCAAAATAGAGAAAAAATGAGACTCGTAATCAATTACCAACCCCTTAACCTTTTCCTCCAAGATGATAAATTCCCTTTACCATCCAGAAATTCCCTTTTTACTAAACTATCCAAGGCTCACATCTATTCCAAATTCGACATCAAAGCCGGATTTTGGAAATTGGGCATTTATCCTGAAGATAAACCCAAAACAGGATTCTGTATCCCAAACCAGCACTTCCAATGGAAAGTTCTTCCTTTTGGCTTAAAAGTAGCACCATCCATTTTTCAAAAGGCCATGTGTATAAGTTTCCAACCAATCAAGTGCAGTAGTATAAATTGACGATAGCCTGCTCTATAGCCCCGATGAGCAGCCTCATTGCCAACTTCTCAAGCGTTCGTAGAAATCGTGAAAAAGCATGGCATCATGCTTTCTCAAAGAAATGTGAATATTGTTCAGATAGAGATTGAATTTCTTGGTATGCACCTGAACAAAGGTACATACTACCCAAGGCCACATATTGCTCAAGAATTATTGAAGTTTCCTGAAGATAACTTCACGACAAAGCAAGTTCAGCAATTTCTTGGGATAATCAATTATCTCAGGGATTTTGTCCAAAATATTGCAAAACTTCTGATTCATTTGCATTCCATGCTGAAAAAGAATCCCCCACCTTGGGGAAAAACTCATACTAAAGCATTAGGTGAACTTAAGGAGATTATGCAGAATCTCCCACCATTGCAAATACCATCAATAGGAAGGAGAATCCTTCAAACTGACGCCAATGATGAATGCCGGGCAGCCATCCTGCTTGAAGAAATTGATGGTAAGAGACACCTCTATGCTTATAAGAGTGGAAAGTTTTCTCAAGCTGAAATGCATTACCATTCCACTTTCAAAGAAATCTTAGCAGTAAAAAATGGAATAAAAAAGTTCAAATTCCATCTCATCGACCATCACTTTCTGGTAGAATTAGACATGGCATCTTTCCCTCAGATGACCAAGTTTAAACAAAAGCATATTCTAAATTCTCAACTGCTTCGATGGGCTGAATGGTTCTCAAAAATATTCTTTTGAAACCAAACATATTCTTAGAAAGAAAAATGTGCTTACTGATTTCTTGTCAAGACCAAAAGCACCAGCCAAGATCAACATGTATATCAAGAGGCTTGATTTCCATATACTTAATCATGGAGTAAAATACAGGATTGAGAAGATCAAAGATTTGTCAAGTTGGAAATATCCCCAGGAGATTGTAGAACAAATTCAGAATAACAGCCTCACTAAAAACCTGGAAAACCTCATGTGGCAATGCCATAACAGATCTATTCAGATTTAATGGAGGTTCGATCCTTTATCCTTTTGGATTAAATTCAGATTACCCGTTCATACATCCTCTTATCTGGAAGGAATATGACTTCCCTGATCAGCTCAAAACGTTATTATGGTACTTAACCAATCAGTACTTAATAGCTATTGAAATTCAAACTAGAAGATTCATTGCCAACCTCACCGGCATATTCTCACTCGGAAGAAACATTGATAAGGAAAGTGACAAAAATCTCTTAGACTTTTTCAACTGGTTTTATCCTCCCACTCATTAGAAATATCTTTTGGAGAAATAACTGAGAACCACGACACCAAATCCTGGTTCTAAGTCTAGGTCCATTCATGGCATTAGAGCAATGGTTTCGTTTGTAATATTATACATTCCATGCTGTAAAGAGATCTTCTTAGCACTGGATTCTCCTACCAAGTGCATGGAACGGATAATATTACAAACGAAACCATGGCTCTTATCCAGGATCTCGTTGGATGTTGTGAACACCAGTACCGAGAACTCCAGAGAATTTTGTGCCAGGAAAACAAGACCATTCCTGAAGATGCGTGGAATTATAATGTTCCCACTACATGGGATCATTATGACCTAGCACTAGAAGCTAAGGAAGCACTCAGGCAATGCAGACAAGCTGCATCATCTCAAGATCATGAAATGACAAATGCATATGATATTGTCCAATCTACTCAATTCACTCATGCACATTGGGGAGGTTTTCTTTCCCAAGATCCCTATGATCCAAGACCTTCAACCTTATCTCAAAGCATGGACACGTCCTTCTATGCACATCCGTCCAATTGGCCTCAGCCAAGCATTCCTGTCGACACTATAAGAGATGACAAACTGGGCCGAAGAAGAAGCATCTCACTGGGCATATGAAGAAGCCTTCACATCCACATCTCGTCAGCTCAACCAGATTCTTTCACCAGAAGACCTTGACGCCCTTGAACAAAAGTATGATGAACATTGCCTAGCAACAGTACACAGCTCGGATGACTCTGACTATGACTACAATGCCCGTGACGGACGAGACTGTTGAGTCCATACAATTTTACTATAGTAAGTTACTGTTCACTTTTACTGTAGCACTAGTCTAGAGAAAGTACTGTTCATAGTATGCGAATAATTCCCTCCTGGAAGTTTCCGGCGCCTCTGTTTGTATCTAGATCCATGAGCTTGGTCCTTATTTGTTTATGACCTCTTATTGTCTATATAAGGCAAGGAGGGTGTATTGTGTTGGGTAGAGTCCCCTGAAGTAAAGTGTGTGCTTTGTGAAAAACCTCTCTATGGCTTTCTAAACTCCTCTTCTTCTCCAGCCTGGTAGGATCATCTGAGAAATGCAGCTCGGGTAGGTTAGAAACATTTCCATCTTGGTATCTCTAAGTGTCTCTAGGTTTTGAACTAAAGGGCTGAGTGGTTTTTTGCTAAAAGGCTGTCCTTGAAGGACTTGAACGGGAGTTGTTCGCCCACTGTGGGAAGGCATACTTGCAGAAAATTGAGTTTGTCCTCCTTGGTTCTAAGTCTAGGTCCATTCATTCCTATTATCTATGTGTAATGTTACATTTGCGCGTCTACTTGTGCAGATTATAAAGCTCCGGACATAATTCCCGATGATCTAATTAAAAGCATAAGGATGGATAATGCTGGTAAATTTACATCAAAAAGTGTTGATACCTATTGTGCTTCACTTGGAATTGAGGTTGAGCATCCAATCACATATGTTCATACTCAAAATAGATTGGCAGAATCTTTGATGAAACATATCTAAATCATTACCCACACTCTATTATTGACAACAAATCTTAACGATACAGCATGGGGTCATGTAGTTTTGCATGCGGCGGCCCTAATAAGATTGCGCCCCACTGCTAGCCTTTTACAATCTCCCATTCAAATGGTTATTGGTTATGAACCAAATACTTCACATTCACGCACATTTGGTTATGCAGTATAGGTGCCTGTAGCACCAACAAAAGAATGAAAATGGGTCCCCAACACCATATGGGCATTTATATTGGGTTTAATTCACCGTCCATCATTAGGTTCTTGGAACCAACTACTTGATCTTTTTACTGCCAGATTCGCAGATTGTCATTTCGATGAGATTATGTTTCCATCAATTGGGACACCGACAACATCCATGATTGCAAAGCAAAAATTAGTTAAGGTTTTCTCATGGAATAAGAAAAATTTATCTCAATTAGACCTAAGGACTCCTGAGTGGGAAAACGAGGTGCAATGCATAATCACGCATTTAATGATGCTATTAAGGTAACGAAGTCTTATATTCCATCTACAAATGTTCCAGCTAGAATAGATGTTCCTGAAGGACATGCTAAAATGGATCAAAATCCCCCACACTTGAAGCGTGGTAGACCAATAAGATAAAAAAAAATACTGTTCCTCAAAAACGAATGGGAAAAAAATCAGGAATCCGCTCTAGAAGAGCTTCGTGTTGTGCTTGCTCTTGAAGAGCTTATTGCCCATGAAGAAGAGACGCAAATCCATGAAAGGGCACAATAGTTAGAATTCCTGTTCATTATAGGTTGGTCATTCCATTACATGTCGCCGTTCTATACATGTTTTCTTTTTTGTCAGCATGAAATCGTCCCTTCCGAGCTTGTGGACCGCATTGCTTCTCTCAAGCGTGCTCTCCAAACTCTTTTATTATTATTTTTTCTATATCATGGCATTTCAATTTCCAATATCTTTCTTAGGCATGACGATACGTACAAAGTTTTGAAGAACTTGCTTAAGCACAAATTGGTACACCATGACTCTTCCAAATGTAAGTAGCCATATGAGAACTCTCGAGACTCTGTCCCTTGTATTCCCATTGTTTCTAATTTTTCTTCTTTGCTGGACATAGATGATGGGTTTCGTCTCACCTACCTTGGTTATAATTTTCTTGCACTCAAGACCATGGTTAGTCGTGGAGTTTTTACTGCCGTTGGTCATCAAATTGGGGTCGGGAAGGAGTCTGGTAACATCGTTTCCAAAGTTTTTGCCTTCGTGTTAATTCCTGTCAGATTCTGCTTTATGAAAATTTGATCCCTGGGACTTGTACTACTATAGGTTATATATGATGAAAATGAAATCCTAATAATTTGCAATGATGGTCTATGTTGTTGCAAGATATCTTTGAGGTTGCCAAGGAGGATGGTTCCATCCTTGCTATGAAGCTACACAGACTTGGTAGAACTTTTAGGGCAGTTAAATCCAAGCGTGATTACTTGAGGCATCGAAGAAGTTATAATTGGCTGTATTTGTCAAGACTTGCTGCACTTAAAGAATTTTCTTTTATGAAGGTATATCCTCGCTTTTCTCTGCATTCATTAGCTCTTCCTTTTGATATTGATGATTAGCACCGAACTGCGACGGAGTTGCTTCACTTTGTAGGCATTGGAAGAGCATGGTTTTCCAATCCCTATTGCTGTGGAGTGTAATAGGCATTGTGTGGTTATGTCACTCATCCATGGATATCCCCTGTAAGAACCCCTATTGTTTACGTTCTTTTTATTCATTGTACTTGGTAAGGGACCACTTATGAATATAGTTACTCTTCATACATGAATTTTCTTTGGATGTCATTTAGACGCAATTGAGTCAGGTTCACAAGTACTGTTTTTTAGTGTAATTTAGAGACGGTTAACCTCCCGGAATTATACTTTACAGTTCTTTAAGGGAACAATTTACTATGTGCAAAGTTGGTACATAAAAAAGTTAAAGAGTTGCTCTTTAAATATGTTTTGACTTGTCAACTGCCAAGAGACATAATGACCTATTTTGTCATATACAAACAATATGGGTGAGACCATAAAGTGGGGAAAGGAATGAGAAGGCAACCAGCTTAGGCAATTGCAGGAACCAAACAATGCTGACTTTTGGTCAGATCATGCAGCCTCCATTTGTTTTAAAGTGGAGGATGCTGTCAATGTGCCTATCATCAAGTCACATCATAATATGATCTGCACTTCTGTTGATGCGACTGTTTATATATCTACTTTGAATCACATTTAAATGTTGAAGCTTCTTCCTTCAAAGTTGGACCAAGAAACATTCATATAACAATGGAATGGTGCTATCTTTTTCTCTCTCTTTCTTTTAAAGCATTTTTAATGTTATAGGAGAAACAATTGTACTGACAGTTTTCACCCTCGTTTTCTTGCTACATATCTTCTTGCATTTGGACCTCTTGAGATGTCATCATGCAAGATTTGATTTTTCACCTCTTTTATTCTGTAACAGTTAGGAGGTGTTGCACCTGCTTCTAGGATTTATGTAAGTTTGATATCATCAGGATTTGTAGAACTTAAAATATTAAAATTTGGCCATGCTTCTAGGGAGACGATCTAAGATTTCTAAAATTCAAAAGTAATTTCGTTTGCGCAGAGAGTGTTATTGTGCTCCCTCATTAGCATGTCCAGGCCCCTTTTCTTGTATATAACAAAAAATCTAGACCATTTCTCTTGGGTGAAGAACAGAGGACTCTCCTACCCAATCTCTTTTTGAAACTCAAGATCGTTTGGATAGTCAACTATGAAAATTTTTATCTGTGAGAAAATTCTAGAAGAATGAAGAGAGGCTACCTCATTATTTAATTCTGCCTCTTTAGGACACATGTAAAACCTACATGTGAGCACGTCCTTCTAGAGATTGTACATTGGCTGTTGAAAAGTTCTTTTGTGATGAGCTTCTAAGAAACTTTTGTTTCCCAATATTCCTCTCCAGAATCCTGAACATGTTGTGATGATTGTGAGGCTTCTCACTTGCATGAATGAATCTGTAGCTATCTGTAATAATATTAGGTAGCAAGTCCTAGGGCCAAGTTGCTCCATTTGGTATCTCAGCAAAATTTATAATATAAGTAGCTAGAACTGATGGAGCAGGAAATTGAATGCCACCTCATTACATAAGTAGAAGAGAATATAGTTCTATTTTGTAAAATGTGAAATAGATTGGAATGTTTTTATGGCCACGGCTGCTAGAGTCAAGCTCTAGGGACAATGAGTACGTTTCAATAAATGGTGAAAAAACACAACTCTAGATTGAAAATAGATTTGACTCCTACATTACGAAAGGTTGATGAGCTAATTGCTCGATCCTATCAATTTATTATATATGTATATGCATTTGTGTGTGCCTATATATATATATATATATATATATATATATATATATATATATATTGTATAATATAAAATAAAAAGATTTGATTCCTACGGTCCAGAATTCCCATAGTAAAGTCCTGGCAACAAATTCTACATATATATTAAATGATTATTTCTATTATTTTTACCCAGTTGCCAGAAAAGTATCTTACAACTTGTGGTCTTGTGGAGGCTTCCATTTGGCATCATATGCATTAATGATAGCTACCATTATCGGTTCTCAGGCACTTGATTTGTTTATCTGACTGCTTCTCAATCAATGCCTTAAATTTCTTGAACCGATCGAACACTTCATATTTACGCTTCAAAAAGTAAACCCATACCTTCCTCGAATAGTCGTCGATAAATATCAGCATATATCGAGCACTTCTTTTCGAAGGAATCGAATACGGGCCCCGAGACGTTTGAGTAAATATATTCAACTAATCATTTAGTCGAATGAATAGTTGTAGTAAACTTAACTCGATGCTGCTTTCCATAGATGCAGTGCTCACATAAGTCAAGCTTTCCTGTCTTCTGACCCTTCAATAACACCCTTTCACTAAGCATCGTCACACTTGCTTCACTCATGTGCCCTAAACGCATGTGCCATAACTAAGTCAAGTTAGAATGTGACTCACCTGATGAAACTACAGCGATTCCGGTCACGGTCTCTCCCAGTAGATGATAGAGAGTATTCACTTTCTTCCCCTTCATCACTATCATGCCATCTAGAGAGATCTTCAGTACTCCACCTTCAGCGGTGTACCTACACCCGATGTCATCGAGTGTCCCCAGAGAAATAAGGTTCTTCTTGAGCTCCGGCACATGCCTCACATCTGTCAATGTACGCACCACCCCATCGTGCATCCGGATCCGAATTATCCCTATCCCCACAGCCTTACTGACGCAATATTCCCCAAAAGAACCCTACCACCATCTGCAGCCTGGTAAGTAGTAAACCAGTTCTTATGAGGCGTCATGTGATAAGAACACCCCGAATCTAGCACCCATTCGTCTCCTGACGAAGTAGCAGTCACACATAAGACAGTTTAAGCATCACTATTGCTCCCCTCGGCAACGTTTACTACACTTGCTTGTGGCATTCTCGTCTATCAACTTTATTCCTCTGCTTAGGACAGTTTCTCTTGATGTGCCCCTCCTCGTGACACTCAAAGCACTTCACGCGTCCTTTGGATTTTCTATGGCGTGATTTTGATATGCTTTTTGCTCTGTTACTACTAGGCCCTCGATGTTGTTCTCAACCCCGAACCGTCAGTGCTTGCGCTGCTCCTTACGCCGGACCCTCATCTCGCAATTTTCTCTGCCACTCCTTAGAAAATAAGGTGGACTTTACCTCTTATGAGGTAATAGTAGTACGTCCCTGCAACAGTGAATCAGTAAAGTGCTCCCATGACTCTGGTAAAGAGGCTAACAACATCACGCCCTGCTCTTCATCATCAAATATCTTACTGGCGTTCTTTAAATCCAACACGAGTTTATTAAATTCATCTAGGTGGGTTCTGATAGGCGTACCTTCAGTATATCTAAATTGAAACATATTCTTCAGCATGTACAAGCGATTGTTCAAACCTTTTTTCACATAAAGTGCTTGAAGTTTTGCCCATAATGCTGCGGCATCCTTCTCCTCAGCAACCTCTAGTAAGACCGCATCCGTCAAATTTAACAGGATTATACTCTTTGCGTTTTCCATCAGCTCTACATTCTCTGAGGCTTTCATTGTAATCGGCAACTCATCTTCACTATCCAAAGTGCCTTGGCCAAACCTTGTGTTGTCAATAAAGCTCGCATCTTTATGCTCCATAACACAAAGTTGTTACTCCGTTAAACTTCTCAATTTCAGATTTCCTCTCGAGACATAATTGCGTTCTAGAATTTTCAGATAATAATCGAGACAAGTAAAAACTCCAAATCACAATTAAGAAATCCAACCCCAAGCTCTGATACCAATTTGTTGGGATATAATATGCGGAAACGTCAGGATCTTGCAATTTACGTTAACATGAAATCACCAAACAAATAAACGAAAAAAATAATGACATCAGAAAACTACGTGGTTCGGTCCAAGTATCAGTACCTACGTCCACAAGGAGAGCCAGTAGCAAATAATCCACTAAAATCATATAATCAAAGTTTACAATCGCTCAAGTGTTTCCCATACCATGCGTTCAAGTCGCACGCCAAAAAACAGAAAGAATCTTCAGCTTCCTCGTGCAGCTTCTCTCTCTGCCGGCGTGCAGCTTCTCATGGATCCTTCGGAAGCTTCGTAGGGGTGCAGCAACTCACCGAAAAAGAAGAAGAAGGAAGAAGCAAAACCTGCGTACAAATTTCTTTCTATATGTGTGTTTGCGCCCCCAAGGTCAAACTTTTGACCTTGGGCCCCGCCTCCTCCGTTTGGGCTTCACGTGCAGGACTTCACACGTCTTTCCTTATATGTTTTGTAGGGTTTCTTTTTTTCTTTTTTTTCGTGTAGGGGCACGTCTTCGGTAGTTTCACTTCAAAGACCGGAAATTCATCTTTTAATTATTTCAAGAGTCTAACGAAGCCTTTTGACTTTTCATCTAATCTTCAAATTCGAGACATTAATTTAACACGGGAAATCCGCTTTCACTTCGGCGTCCCACAACACCTTCACTAGCTTTGCAATGGAGAAAAGAAAAAAAAAGAAAAAAAAGAAGGAAAAAATCAGAATTTTTTTTTTTAAAAGTTATCCATATTAACACAGATACACCATAAATGACAATTAGCGCTAACTAGATCCTCACGCCAATAATTTTTGTTCAAAATTAGGTGGATAGACTAAAGTGATAAAATACGAAACGGTTCAAGACTCAATTCACTCAATTGAAAAGTTTAAAACTGAATTTTTCTAAGTGCAATAAGTGATAACATTTTAAATAATTTTCTCGGGAAATGATATGCGACTCCTTGCAAAACTTAGATCAGCTCACTAATCTTGCTTGCATGATAGTATGAAATTTTGAGATATACGGCTGAGATAATGAGCACTAATATCCACACTTTCCGTCACAAATTGCACATGACAACGTTTCTTGGCTGGGGAAGAGTTTTTTTATTTTTTTTTTCAGAAATATTTCTTTTCTATTTCTACTCCGATAAATAATTTCCAAGTAAAATAAGGTGTTTGGTAACACAAAATTTCTACTCTAGAAATAAACAAAGAATAGAAATGCGTTTGGTACGAAACGGTTTTTTTTTTTTTTTTTTTTTATTTATTCGTTTGTTATTCTTTCTCACATATCTCCGACCGCCAACCGCCGGTCGCCGCCACTTGTAGTCGCCGCCCACCGCCGCACAGCGGTGATGGTCCGCGACCGGCGTTCGTGCAGCGATGGCGACGGGCGGCGACAGGCGGGCGACGGTCGACGATCTCGTGGCGGCAAGGGTCGATGACGGCGGCGGACGCTAGCGATCGGCGACCCAAATTGTCCATGTCAATCCTTATAAAATCGAGTTGCCCAAATTATATTTCATGCCGATAAATTTGGCCTTTTGCGTTATAAGTATTCGTCTTGCCATTAGCTTGGACTCATCATATTATCATTCTAGCCAGCGCTCTATAAGCCTTATGTTCTAGAATTAACTGTAGACACCTTACTACATAGAGCTAAATGGACTATAGTGCCTTCCAGTTTTTACTTTCTGCATATCCTACAATACTTGCAAATTTACTAGACATCTCTCCAAAGTATTCACATAATGATCTGTAGAATCATGTATACTTTTCTCAATATTTTCTATGATCCAAACTGAGTTCTTTGAAATTTCCCATTTTTCGAGGGAAGTTCGAAGCACAATAAATATGTAATTTTATAAGTTCCCGATAGGCGACTTTCAATTGGAATAGAAATTATACAAGTTCAGTTTACCTTGAGAGTACGAACTAAAGAAGTCTGTGTTGAAAGTTCCTCCAACATCGAAATGGGTAATGACGGAGTGCATTTCGATAAATAGGAAAAGCAATAGAAGAGATACTTAAGCTGATCGTCCCTCCCTATCTTGTTTTACAATGAAAAAGAAAAAAAGTTTTACTCCTACAGCAAAGAAGTCCCATACCAAGTCCTGTCAAACATTTTCTGCGTATATATGAAAATTAAATAATCATCCATAAACTCACTTTCTTGTAAAGAATTTTTACTTCTTTTGTTGATAGTTAAAGATGAAAGCCACAATTGTAAGTTTGTAGTGGGGATGGTCAAATCTCTCATCCTTTTAAAGAAAAATATTTTCAATTCAATTATTTATTGCGAAACAAAAGAATAATGAATTTAGATTCATAAAGTCGACATGACTTGACCGATCCGGAATGAATTCAGTCGGGACTCAAACCTTTGGCCTCGGTTCGGGGGTGGAATTGGACTTGTTTGTTGACCTTTTGCTAAGTTGTGTTTGAAACAGATGTTTGGTGCAATAACATTTAAGTTTTGAGTTCGCGAGATGTCGTTATGTTTCTTAATTATAGACTCGACAAATTACCATAAAATTTCATGTTAAGGCTTGAATGAGACTCAATATTGCCTGCTCTCGACAGATTCAAGTTGGATTCTCATACATTGAAAATTAACGAATTCCTTTGTCCTCATGCAAATGTGACTCAATCACATATGAATTCTCAAATCTTAGCATATCATAAAAATTTCAATAGCAAACACGAGATCATATTAGCGGTGAGCAGCGGTCTAGGGTTGACCTTGGACTGACCCTGGACCGGCCCAACCTTGCCGGTCCTAGTCTGGTTCCCAAGAGGACTGGGTCGGTCCTTGGTCTTGAAATTCCAGGACTAATACTGTGTGGATTGGTCCTCGATCTTGAGAGTTTTTGGTCGGTCCAACCCTAGACCAACCCCGTATATTATATTATAGTATTTATAATTTTTTTATATATTCAAATCTAAGTAAAATGTCTATTAAAAAAAAAACCTAAGTAAAATGATGTTAAAGCTGTTGACTCCTCAGGCTCACAGTCATGGACAAACGGCATCCAATTCCAAAAGGCGTGAAGTTTACGCCGTAAATGTCTTCATGGTGTCCTCCTCCACAGTCCAGAGTATCTTCTTCACCGTGAGGAGTGAGGACCAAGGAGTCCTCACAGTCACGGACTCGCGACGTCCAAAATGGCGCGAAGTTTACGCCGTAAATCTCGTCACAGCTTCCTTCCCCAAAGTACGTTCTCTTCCATTATGTCTTCTTTGTTCTTAAATTTGCCAAAATCAAAAGTAGCAACATCCCGCTTGCCTCTAGTTGCCGCTCGCCGCTCACCATTTGCTGTCGTTGTTGGCCTCGCTCAACGCTTGCCACTCACCACTCACTTTGCTAGCCTTGCTCAACGCTCGCCGCTTGCCACCGGCCTCACTCAACGCTTGCCGCTCGCCAGTTGACGCTCGCCCCACTCAACGCTCGATGCTTGCCACTCGCCACTCGCGTCGGTTGCCTCGCTTATTGCCGAGTAAATCAGAAGGAAAAAAGAAGAAGCCCTAACTAGCAACCCTAACGCTCGGCCTGCCCTTGCTTTCCGAACATAACTTGGCTAGTGAGTTCTACTTTGTGCTTCATTTGAGATCTTCAATGCTCTTGATTTGTGTTGAATTTTTATTTTTCCATGTTTGCTTCGCGTACATGATCAGTTTGGCTAGGTATTAGTCCCCGTGACCTCCCCTTTTGGACGCTCGAGTGATGGGGGCGATTGCATCCGATGTGTTCTTTTTGAGCTTTTCTTTTCTTTTTTGGAGATGGGTTTTAGCTTTGATTGGAGAACCGAATTGTGCTCATCATCCATCGTGATTTTAACTGAAGTAGCAATCGAACCATATTGATGTCATGTTTTTACAATATAAATCGTTGCATGTTGGAATAACAAACTCGATATGTATTGGTATTTATAGTTTAGTTGCACCTTGTAGGTTTGCTTTTTTAAGGAGTATAAAAAACAAGACGAAAAAAATTATTGATCGATCCCTGGTTGACCTTAATCGAATCAACCCATTGGGTCGGTCCGGTCCTTGGTCCCATGCTTCAATAGGGTCGGCCCGGTCCCTAAAAAATTGAGGACCAACATCATATGACGGGTTGGTCCCGGATTAGGGTGGCCAACCAACCCGACCACGCTCACCCCTAGATCATATTAAACTCGAAAGCTATTTAGGATTCAATCAATCAATGATTGTGAGAGCATATAATATAATTTTTCCATATATCAACATGCTAGACCTTTCTCTAGTTATCTTTTTAGAGGGTAACATGTCATGACCATTCCACCTATATATATATGCATAATTAATTTTTCTCGAGTTATTATTTTGACTACTAAAAATGTCAAATTAAGTATATTTATAATCAATTTATCCTCTATCGATTTTTCCGAAATTTTTCATCAAATTACTAATTTTGATGATATATAATAATCGAGAGTTTTATCCTCCGTTTGGTTATTGAAGTGTATTTTCTCCCGAACGGATCGATTTTCTTAAACCAAAAATTTGATTTTCTTGGAACCTTTTATTCCTCCTCGGTTGAAAAAAAGGCCCCTACGCGTGCTTTCTAAGCTAATTCCCCTGACCCGATTCCCCTAACCCGAAAACCCTAGAGGGCCGCCATTGGAGCTCCCCTTACCAGCGAGCCTCCTCCACATTCGCAGCCGCGTCAGCCTCGTCCCTCCCTTCTCTCCCTGCTCTTGCAATGGCCGACGGCGGCGAGACCACCACCACCACCACCACCGCGGTGGTGACCTTGGGAGGCAAGGGTTCCTCCCTCTCTCCGTCCTCATTGCACGCGGTGTCCGCCGGAACAGCCCGCGCGCGCGTGGACTCGTCGGCGCGCGATCGCCTCGCGTCTTCCCCGCCGGCCACCAATCGGACCTCCCCTGCTGCCGCCGCCGATTTCCAGATATCCTTCCCTCCTTACTTCACCGCCGTGGAAACGCGCGCTTCTCTCGCGGTGCTCCTCAACAAGCTCCTCGTGTCGGGAGGTCCTGGCACGGGCACGGCGCTGGTCGATCTCATTTCGGATTCCTTGAATTCCGCGGAGGGCTACGAGGGTTTTGGAAATCTCGCCGTGACTAATGAAGAAGTGTCTATATCGGAGAAGGCGCATTCCAGTTTGTATGGGATCAGCGCGCTTTTGGATCACTTTTCGACGGCCTTGTCCACCACGGTCGATGCAGTTGCTGCATTGTCGTGCGAGGCCATCAAAGCCGACGTGGCGGTCTTCAATCTGACGGATTCGGGCGGTGGGTTCGTCTCGAAAGATGAGATCGGGGTTGCCAGCGACATGAAGGTTTTGCTTAACGGGTCTAAGTTGGTGGGTAAGGTGGAGAACGAGGCAATCTCAAGCATTCCCAAAACTCATGCAAGATTGAGAAAGGTGGTGAAATCAGTGCATTCGGAGATGCGAGTGTACCTGAATTCGTCAGTCAGAATACAGAAAACTGGGTCTACTGCTGATGGCGCCGCGGCGGATGACGTTGTGACTGTGTTGTGGCCGCTGGCTGATGTGCTGCTGAGGATCGGTAAGAGCTCTTTAGGCCGAGCGAAGATGGATTTAGATGCGATTGCTGCCGATGCCCTGAAAAGCAGCTTGACAGGTATGTTTGAGAAGGAGTGTGCGCGTATGGATGATTTAGAGAATGAGCAAAAGGTGCTCACGGATGCATATCTCGGTAGAGAATTTGAGAAGTTTGTGCATGAATTGTACGTGCTTTGTGGTTGTGTCTGGAAAACAGTGGTTTGGGAGGCAATTACCGCATTTGTTGCCCTGGAGGGAAGTGAATTGATTGAAAAGGGAAAGCATGAGGAAATTAACGGAGTGCAAGCAGATAAGAAAAGTGAGAAGAAGAAGAAGAAGAAGGTGGTTTTGGGGAGAGGGACAGCTGTCTTGGTGCAATTGATTAAGGATGGATTTCTGAGGAACGGAAGTGACGAGTCAGTTTCTCTAGAGAAACTTGTAAAAGATTTATTACTGTTCCTCGACGCGAGGGGCCCAGAATTTGACCATTTCTTGAACAAAGTCAAGGACATTGTTGACCGTAATGAGAGTAGAAGGCTACCCAAGCTTCCCAAGGTAATTTATTCAAGCTATGAAATGATTGGTATGATATCAAAAGGATTGCTTCTATCTCTTCTTTTTTCAGTAGCGCTATGCTTTGATTTCTAATTAAAGTAGCTAGTGGATGATTCTTATCTTGCTATATGATTTATTTGTTCCGAAAACTTTGAATGGACTATATCGATCTCATTCATGATGTGGCTGCTTGATGACAAAAGGCTGGGCAAAATAATTTACTAATGGAAACTTTGGTGTTTTTAAAGAGGCTGCGGTATGGACAATTAGTTTATGGGGAGAGAGAGAGAGAGAGGGAGAGAGAGAGTATGTCAAGTTATGTAAGTAATAGAAATATCGAGCTTTTCTTGAGATATTTGTTTGGTTCACACAATTTTTTCCGGCTCTATCAAAGCTTGCTCCTTCTACTCACATACAAAAGTCATAATTATTCTTCTTACAGACAAGGTCATCTTGCTTTAACTTTCACATTTGAATTATCTTATCTATGATTGGAAGCACTTAATCTTGTATCAAAAGCTGATGACTTCTGCCATTTTGATTAATGTTAACTACTTTCAACATCTATCGGGGATTTCAGTCAGTTTGAAATTTGCATGGTATGGTCCATGCAGGGAACTCGTGATTTTGGGAAAGAACAAATGGCAGTAAGAGAGAAAGCATTCTCCATTATAAAAGAGGTTTTCAAGAAGCATGGTGCCACGGCACTTGATACTCCTGTTTTTGAATTGAAAGAGACTCTGATGGGAAAATATGGCGAGGACTCAAAGTTGATATACGATCTTGCTGACCAGGTAAATTTCGAGGATATTTGATTGCATTCACCTTACTTGCTATCTTAGATGTATTGATGGTTGATATTCTTTTGCATGTCGTGCTTAAGAAAGTTGTTAAAGTAGATAAACTCCCTTGCACTGCGAATGTAATGTTCTCACTGACTTGGAGAGTCAGGGATTGGCATAATTGATTCACTGTACTAATGATACCTATTCTCTGTGTTGCGAGTCATACTCATGTTTCTGCTTTACATCTAATATGACGAATGATCTTTTGTCTTCCCTCTTATGGCTATTGTCCTTTTCTTTGACAGAATGGAGAGCTTTGTTCTCTACGATACGACTTGACTGTTCCATTTGCGAGATATATGGCTATGAATGGGCTTACGTCATTGAAGAGATACCAAATTGCTAAAGTATACCGGAGGGATAATCCTTCTAAGGGTAGATACCGTGAGTTTTACCAGTGTGACTTTGACATTGCCGGGCAAAATGTAAGGATGGGGCCGGATTATGAGGTCATTGAAGTTCTTGTTGAGTTGCTTGATAAACTGAATATTGGAGATTATGAGGTAAACATCCTCTTGCTTGTCCTCCCCCTATCCTTCACATTGTTTATCTATATCCTGAAATTTAGAAGACGGAATAAAAGTAGGAACAAAAAAAGCTCAAACTGGAAAATGACAAAGAATGCAGAATGTTGATTGTTAAATGGGTGACACTTGTCTACCCTCAAGGATTGTCCTTTCATAATGTAATTTTCATATCTTTGTTGTTGATGTTCAGGGTATCGCTTTATTGTTTATGTAGAAATTCGAGAAAGATGTTGCACTTCGGTCGTAAGATTCCGACTGTTTTTATAGTTATTTTAAGGATTTAATGATTGCCGGTAAAAATTTAGTTTCTGGTATTCACACTCGATATGTACATGGAAAGAGAAGTTCTTTATGTTTGGCATTTTTGTCAGAACCTTCTCTTCACCTGTTTATCTTTTATTTTTATTTTTATTATTATTTGTTGATAATGATTGTTATCAGATAAAGCTGAACCACCGGAAGTTATTGGACGGCATGCTGGAAATATGTGGTGTGCCACCAGAGAAATTCAGAACTATTTGCTCTAGTATCGACAAGTTAGACAAACAGTCATTTGAGCAGATCAGGAAGGAGATGGTAAGAAATTATACCATCCTTGTGGTCATGCTCGTGTCTAAATTAGGAAAGTATCGGTGAGAAACTCTTTAGTAGCCTTGCATGTATGCCTGTGTTGGTGAGAAACCAGATTTTGTATGTGGTGTTGCGAATGCCGTTTTCTTTGTGAACTCAATTTTCGTTCGACTTTTTTTGTACAATATTTTCAATTGATTCTGATGGAGGAAAAGAGAGCATTGGGTGATTCAAATGTGGACATACTTGAAAGCACTTGGTAGAGCTCTGTTTTTATAATTATCCGTTGACAATCGATTTGCCTTTCGCCATTGGAAGACATTAATGTTTCTCTCTGGAGAGAAGAGTTTAAGCAAATTTAAGGCTCCTGAAATGAATGCATGAGTCCTGGAATATCCAGGGAAGTTGAAGGTAACGTGCATGTGTTTTCATTCAGTAAATATCAGCCAGTTGTGTTTTGTTCCAATTCACTGCTTATGTATGAATATGTACTCAGCTTTCGTCTATTTGATGGGGCTCTTTAACAACTTTATTGTTGGGTTGTTTTTCATGACCTGTGGTCATTATGGAAACATGTGTTCTTTGGGTGGATAAACTGATATTTTCACTGTGTTTTATTGTTAGAAACATAAGCCCAAATTTCTGCTAAAATTTCTTAACATCGTTTAGGTGGAGGAAAAAGGTTTAACTGCTGAGGTGGCCGACCGCATTGGCAATTTTGTGAAGGAAAGGGGTCCACCTCTGGAATTGTTGGCAAAGCTTCAAGACAAGGGGAGCAAATTTTTGGAAAATGAAGGATCTGTGCATGCTCTGAATGATTTGGAAATATTGTTCAATGCCTTGGAAAAGTCAAAGAGTATCAACAGAGTTGTTTTTGACTTGAGTCTTGCCAGAGGTCTTGATTATTATACAGGAGTGATTTATGAAGCAGTTTTAAATGGGGCCACGCAGGTGACTCTTTGCAAGCGCTTCCTTCTTAATATTTCACGCATAAGCAATTTCTATCTGGCAGTTTTGCTCGTCAAAGATAGGACATAGAAGTAATCCCTTTTGATTACAAAATGGAGTTGCCTTGTAGTTGCTGTTGTCTTGCCCCCATGGTCATTTCTACACTTGTGAAAGAGTGCGCGCATGCTTGTGAGAGAGACACAAAAGATATGAGGCGTAAAATCTGCTAAGAGATGTTGAGGAGGTCTCGTTGCTGCATTGTCTGCATCTTGATAGGATACAGAGGTGCACATTCTCATGTTATTTTGTTAATATTCACATAAAAAATCTGGAGCTTAGTTACAGAATGTACCAAAGGCTTCTGTATGGAAATAGTGATGAACTGAATAATAATTGCACCGCCAGAGATATTTAGAAAAGCTACCAATTTAAATTACGATGCCAGGTTTTGAAAGTGAATGTGAACTGCCATCCACATTTCAGAGCCTTGTTTTTGCTGGTCTTACACAGGTATTGCTGCTTTGAAGCTCCAATGGAACAAATATTTGCACTAACCACTGTTTCAAGAGATGAAAGAGTCGTGCTTTAGTGATGTTGGATGGCGATGTGGTTGAATGTGGTAGATATAGCTTATAATCCATTGCATGGTGCTTGTCACATGGATTCGATGAAACGGCAATTGTTACTTTTTATGGGGATATGATAGTGCCATCAATTTCATGCTTTTAATCTTCGGATTTATCTTGCTGGTCAGTAGACTCTATTAACAGATCATATCTGCAGGTTGGAACAATTGCTGCCGGGGGGCGTTATGACGACCTTATAGGAATGTTTGGTACAAAGCAGGTTCCGGCAGTTGGCGTTAGTCTAGGAATTGAACGAGTATTTGCAATAATGGAGAATCAGGTACTCATATTTAAGATCTATTTGTAATTCTACTTACTTCATTTTTCCCCTTCTTCTCCCTTAATGTGTTTAAAAGCCTTCTCGGAGATTGTAGGAACTTGTATCTTGACTTACTGAATTAATTGCGGAAGCAGTTCAATATTCAGATGCCTTGCGATTATATAGCTTACTAACCGAGATAATATTCCAGAAGGCATAGACGACCCACTATCTACCGACAGAAATGTGGATGCGTCAAAAGATTGATTATTTTGTGGCAAAACAAAAGAGTAATAAATTTGTTGTATAGGTGGTACTGACCATTTGAAGGTACTTTCTGGGATTTAGACATCACAAAGGCTATAGGAGGCTGATGTTAAATATCAATCGGAACCTTAGCTTGTATAGCATTCCAGAGCCGAGACTTTGTTTTTATTTTTTCCGGGGTTCCAAAATTTTGCCTAGTTTTTGGTTTGGAACGTGATAGTAAGATTTTGAGTAATTAATTTCCATTCTGCATTTGGTTCCATCTCTTCTTATGACTACAATCACTCTAGGCTCGTCCTTAATCGTGAAAAGTAAATTTTTTGTTTGCTTCATTCTGATTGGAGTAATGTTAGATTACGTTTATCAAAGCTCTTCGAATAGTTATGAGGATAAATACAAAAAAGCTCTTATTGAAGCTTACCATTCTAACCAATTTATTTGTTTCTGTAATAGCATGCCTGCATTCATTTATGCTTTTTATAACTTGATCATTTCGAGATAATAATAGGCCTTCCTATATGAACTGTGAGTGAACTTAGTTGAGGAAAATTTTGATGAGTACTTTTGTTGATATTCTATGCGAGTTAACGTGAGAGTTCAATTTTATAACCTCAGCATTCGTTGCCCTCTTAACCATTTTTCATATCCTTATACAGGATTGAAATTCCTGAGTATAAAAAAGAAAAAGAAAGGTCTGATGAAAGTAGTTTAAATTTTTTCAAAATTTCATCTATTCTTTGCAACTGAATAATAGAATCATTGTTTTCTGTTACCTTCACAGATATCTAATTTTGACAGCTGAGCTGAACATTCTCTTTTAGCATCTCCCATTTTAGACAGAAGTTAACTACTTGAAAGTTTTAGATGTTATGTGGATTTTCAGTTGTTGGATTTACGTAATGTCATAGACTTGCCTCATTCCGTTGTAGAAATATGAGAATGGATAACGAGAATATCGTTAGAAAAATGTAATCAAAGAGTCATATGATTTCTTTTTTCACATCAACAGATAATTCGACCTACGGAGACGCAAGTGTTGATCGGATCTTTGGGGGATGACTTGCCCTTAACTGCAAAACTAGCGAAGGAGTTCTGGGTGGCCGGATTGAAAGCAGAATTCTTGATCAATAAGAGAGTGACGAAACACATCAATTATGCCAAAGAGTACCGGATCCCCTGGTTAGTTCTAGTAGGCGAACGGGAGCTGAGTAAAGATGTGGTGAAGTTGAAAGATTTTGAGAATGCCAAAGAGGAAGTAGTTCCTAGAGGCACAATCGTTCAAAAACTTCTCAACCGTTTGGGAGCTGTGAGAACTTAGATGAGCATGCTTTTGATGCCATATACAAGCCTCTATCGGTGGGAGGATGCTGCTTCCAGGAACAAGATTGGAACACTGAAAACGATTATTTAATTTTCATATATATGCAGACAATGTTTGACAGGACTTGCTATGGGACTTCTCTGTTGTAAAAGTAAAACTTTTTTTTTTTTTTTTTTTTTTTTTTGGTAAGGTTAAAACTTTTTTTCTTTTTCATTGTAAAACAAGATAAGGAGGGACGATCAGCTTAAGTATCTCTTCTATTGTTTTTCCTATTTATCGAAATGCACTCCGCCATTACCCATTTCGATGTTGGAGGAACTTTTTCAACAGACTTCTTTAGTTCTGTACTCTCAAGGTAAACTGAAATTGTATAATTTCTTTTCCAATTGAACGTCACCTATCGGGGAACTTATAAAATTACTTATTTATTGTGCTTTGAACTTCCCTTAAAAAATGGGAAATTTCAAAGAACTAAGTTTGGAACGTAGAAAATATCGAGAAAAGTATACATGATTCTACAAATCATTATGTGAATAATGTCTAGTGAATTTGCGAGTATTGTAGTATATGCAGAAAGTAAAAACTGGAAGGCAATATAGTCCATTTAGCTCTATGTAGTAAGGTGTCTACAGTTAATTAATACGTAGAATAATTCAAAATACAAAAGGACACCATTTAAAGATTACAAATGTTTTATTATCCAAAGATTATAATTGTGAAACTTGTTCATAATGAAAACTCATTACCAAATCTTTTATAATAACGGTTAATTTCGAATTCCCTTTATTCCTACAAAGAATTCGAGATCTTATTTATGGACCAATACAATCACCAAGTGGACCGTTTTGATATTTTATAGTACTAGTAGACGCATCATATACCTCTCTATGGTTTTCTAAATTCTTCTTCTCCAACCTGGTAGGATCCTCCGAGAAATGCAGCTCGAGTAGGTTAGAAACGTTTTCCATCCTAGCATCTCTGAGTGTCTCTAGGCTCTAAACTAAAGGGCTGAGTGGTTTTCTGCTAAAAGATTGTCCCTGAAGGACTTGAACGGGTGTTGTTCGCCCACTGTGGGAAGGCATACTTGCAGAAAATTAACTTCGTCCTTCCTGGTTCTAAGTCTAGGTCCACTCATGTCCACAGAGCGAGAAATCCTCGAAGCACTCGTTTCTCTTACTCCATCTCATTCATCTTCAACTTCTTCAGAATTTCGTGTTTCCAATGCTTCTAAGATGGATTATCTTTATGAAGTCTCTCTCAGTGATGAAACCAAAAAATCTGAAACTCAACTTCCCCTCATGTACCCTTACTCCGCTTTCGCCAAACCTCACACATCATTGCCAGTTGTGGCAAGAATTACATTGTTGGATACTAGGTTTTTACAATACCAGCATGCTTGCATCGGTACTATTCAAACCACTTTCAATGCTGGAACAATCTTTGTGTCTTTGTATCCAAACTTCAATATCGCTCTTTCAGACCCCAACTGCTCTCTTTCTTAAAAGTCCAAGTCCAGCTCACTGGAGCCCCTCAAACTGCTGACTCTGTAGCCGCAACACTACATTACCATATGGTTTATCGAGTGCAAAACCATGCTCTTGATCTAAACTTCAACAATGGTAACGAAGATGCTTTGTTTATCTCCATGCAGAATGATCTGGCGTCCTGCATCCATGTTCCCAGACAGATCCCAAAGGATACGTTGGCTAAGCTTCTTCCGGACACTTGGATCACCAACTACGAAAAGCTACACCAGCATAACAAGCATTTCCAGTCTACGGACTCTGAGTTCGTTCGGAAAAAAGATGGAACTATTTCCATCAAGTTTGGCAAGGAAAAGGAACAAAGTCCTTCTATCTTCCAAACTCTCTTCATGATTGAACCATGTGTCCCTGAATTAATTTCCGAGCCAGATCCAAAACAGCTTGTTCGACACTTTAGTACTAGACCCCAAGATTCACCAAAACCACCAAAATCACCTCAACCATCTCCTCCTCAGAAAAAAAAAAAAAAAAAAAAACTAGCTCTCTCCTCATTTTATAAGCCAATTTTAAAGTGGGCCAAGAAACACTCCTACCCACTTGAGGTTCCAGCATAAACACCATCCACTTCTTCCATTGCTACGTTTCATGATATAGACTTTCCTCCTCTTGTCCGAGAAAGTTCCAAACTCTCGCTTCCTACTCCAAAAGAATTCATTGATCCACAAGGCAGATACCGTCATATTCCTAAGATACTTGCCCCCACTGATGTGGATGAACATGGGAGACCGAGAAGAACTCTTGCTTCTTTGAAGCTGTTCTAAATTGGCAATTGGAGACTTTGTTAGCACAAAACAATGCCTTCAAAGCAATTGATTCCTAGATTAGGAATGCGCAACAAGATCTTCGAAAGTATGATGAGACCACTAAGAAAATGGTTTCTAAATTCCAAAAAGGCTAAATGCCTTGGAATCAGGACAACATTTAGGGTATCATCATCTTGAGAGCCCAAAACTGAAGATAGAAAAACTCAAAAGGCAAATCCAACTCCTTGAAGAAGGAAGATTCAGACATTTCGATCCTTTTGCAAATACTGTCAAAACTGGGTATTTGCCTCCTCCACCCCAGACGTCTATCTTTGTCGCCATTCCAGAAGATTCTTTCAGAAAAGAACTAGATATGACAGAAATGAGAAATCGCCTCAAAGACTTGAATCGACTACAGAAGGACAGATGAAAAGAGAAAATGCATAAAGAATCAAGTTCGATTGTTATAAAAGAAAAGTCAGATCAGATGATGTTATCCAATCCATTAGAATCTTTTCTAAAGGACTTGGGTACTCAGGAACAACAACCTAACCCTGTTATCCAACAGTCTGATCCTGCCATTCCAAATGATCAGATTCTATTTCCAGCTGAACAAACTCTTCCTAACATCTCTGATACTAAATCAGAATCAGTATCTTTTTCCTCCTCTTCATCCTTCTCAATTCCCGTTGATGATTCCCTCCCTATTGCGCTAGTAACCTCGTCAATATTCATGGCCGATCCTCCAGATCAGGATATGGAATCAAACTATTATGAGCCAGAGATTTTCTAGACAAACAATCCTTGACACAATGTGCCCATGACATCAAAACAGTTTTTTTACCATCGATGATATTTCTTATCACAAATGGCCAGAAAGACTTGAAGAATTTCATACTTGGTTGAATACTCAGTCCATCACCAATCATGATATGAATGATGTGCTTTACAACTTTGTCACGAGGTTCACAGGAAGCCTAAAACTTTGGTGGAAATCAGTGTCAGAACAAGATCAAATTCATTTTCTAATGTCACCTGATTTTAGCCATGCTATCACTCTCTTATATCATTTCTTTGTGGGACAACCCACTGATCTCATAAAGATGAAAAGAAGAGAATATTTTGAAAAAAAAAATGTTGCTCCCTCCAAAAGAAATATCTTGATAAGCATTATCGTGAAATGCTTAAGCTTTTTTATTAGATTGGAGCCGAGCCAAATCTGAAGCATGTTTTCCTAACTTTCATCCCTAAAGAACTATCCCAAATGGTTGAAAGATCCTTCTTTGGAAGACAGAGGAAAATACAGGATATTCATTTGGGAGAAATACAACAAGAAATCCATCTATGCCTTGAAGAATTATGCCTGAAGCGCCAGATGGTTCGCACCTACATCACAGATGACAAAGAACTCGAGACAGCCTGCTCTCACCAGAAGTTAAAAATCAAATGTTCCAAGAAAGACTGTGATGGTACTCGTGAAAAAGCTTCCCGGAAAAATAAGCATTTCAAGAAGTTTTGGTTAAAGAAATCCAAACATGGCCACGAGCACTTCCAAAGAAAGAAGAAATGGTGATACCTACGCAAAAGGAAGGATCGCACGGGCCACAAAAAATCAAATTGCTACTTCATCTGCAACCAGAAAGGACATTTTGCCAAAAATTATCCCCAAGCTAGAAAAGGTCAGCATCATTTGATACGTCAAATTGAGAATAAAACAGGTATTTCTCTTGAAAATGATGATATCGAATCACTATTCTCTCGCGATGAAGAAATATCTGAACAAATTCTTTGTGTCATTCCATGTTATCCCACTTCTAGTGAAACTGGATCGATTTGGAGTCTCAAGATATTTTTCACATATCACCCACATCTCTAGAATCAAGCCTTGACATATTTTCAAGCTAGACTCATTGTCCCTATTTCCCGTAAAAATCCTCACCTCAAAGTTTTCCAAACCAATCACTGTTATTGCTCTCATTGATACGGGAGCAGGTTGTTCAATTTTGGACACCAAAGTTCTTCCTGAAGAATTTTGGACTCCTTATATTCGATATTTCAATTTTGCCTCAGGAGATACTTTCTCCACGAATGTCAGAACCACCCCCGTAATTGTCCAGTTCTTCCCCCAATGTTCCTCAACCACAAAAATCTTTGGATCCAGTCTTCTCAACAAATATTTAATCATTGGTTGGGACATTATGACTCAAATCTCACAGCTTTGCATCATTCCTGGAAAATGTCTTAAATATAAAGACCAATTCTCTGAATTCGTTAATATCCAGAGACTCTTTTCTATTCAAATGAGTCTATTAGATCCAATCATGCAAAAATTATTGGAATCTTGTTTAAAATCTCATTTTGAATTCACCCGAAATGTTCTCATCCTCTATGGGAAAATCCAGAGTTCTTTGTCCGCCTTCCATTAAAAAAGAATGAAGACATCAATCCGACAAAGGCAAGTCATATGGGAATGAAGCCAGAATACTTGGCTTTAGCTCAAATGGAATGCTCAGAACTATTACAACAAGGCCTTACTGAAATCTCCAATTCTCAATGGGCTTGTGAAGCCTTTTATCTCGATAAACGTGCTGAGCAAAATAGAGAAAAAATGAGACTCGTAATCAATTACCAACCCCTTAACCTTTTCCTCCAAGATGATAAATTCCCTTTACCATCCAGAAATTCCCTTTTTTACTAAACTATCCAAGGCTCACATCTATTCCAAATTCGACATCAAAGCCGGATTTTGGAAATTGGGCATTTATCCTGAAGATAAACCAAAAACAGGATTCTGTATCCCAAACCAGCACTTCCAATGGAAAGTTCTTCCTTTTGGCTTAAAAGTAGCACCATCCATTTTTCAAAAGGCCATGTGTATAAGTTTCCAACCAATCAAGTGCAGTAGTATAAATTGACGATAGCCTGCTCTATAGCCCTGATGAGCAGTCTCATTGCCAACTTCTCAAGCAGTTCGTAGAAATCGTGAAAAAGCATGGCATCATGCTTTCTCAAAGAAATGTGAATATTGTTCAGATAGAGATTGAATTTCTTGGTATGCACCTGAACAAAGGTACATACTACCCAAGGCCACATATTGCTCAAGAATTATTGAAGTTTCCTGAAGATAACTTCACGACAAAGCAAGTTCAGCAATTTCTTGGGATAATCAATTATCTCGGGATTTTGTCCAAAATATTGCAAAACTTCGATTCATTTGCATTCCATGCTGAAAAAGAATCCCCCACCTTGGGGAAAAACTCATACTAAAGCATTAGGTGAACTTAAGGAGATTATGCACTTCCCACCATTGCAAATACCATCAATAGGAAGGAGAATCCTTCAAACTGACGCCAATGATGAATGCCGGGCAGCCATCCTGCTTGAAGAAATTGATGGTAAGAGACACCTCTATGCTTATAAGAGTGGAAAGTTTTCTCAAGCTGAAATGCATTACCATTCCACTTTTAAAGAAATCTTGGCAGTGAAAAATGGAATAAAAAAGTTTGAATTCCATCTCATCAGCCATCACTTCCTGGTAAAATTAGACATGGCATCTTTCCCTCAGATGACCAAGTTTAAACAAAAGCAGATTCCAAATTCTCAACTGCTTCGATGGGCTTAATGGTTCTTGAAATATTCTTTTGAAACCAAACATATTCCTGGAAAGAAGAATATGCTTGCTGACTTATTGTCAAGACCAAAAGCACCAGCCGAAATCAACATGTATATCAAGAGGCTTGATTTCCATATACTTAATCATGGAGTAAAATACAGGATTGAGAAGATCAAAGATTTGTCAAGTTGGAAATATCCCCAGGAGATTGTAGAACAAATTCAGAATAACAGCCTCACTAAAAACCTGGAAAACCTCATGTGGCAATGCCATAACAGATCTATTCGCATTTAATGGAGGTTCGATCCTTTATCCTTTTGGATTAAATTCAGATTACCCGTTCATACATCCTCTTATCTGGAAGGAATATGACTTCCCTGATCAGCTCAAAACGTTATTATGGTACTTAACCAATCAGTACTTAATAGCTATTGAAATTCAAACTAGAAGATTCATTGCCAACCTCACCGGCATATTCTCACTCGGAAGAAACATTGATAAGGAAAGTGACAAAAATCTCTTAGACTTTTTCAACTGGTTTTATCCTCCCACTCATTAGAAATATCTTTTGGAGAAATAACTGAGAACCACGACACCAAATCCTGGTTCTAAGTCTAGGTCCATTCATGGCATTAGAGCAATGGTTTCGTTTGTAATATTATACATTCCATGCTGTAAAGAGATCTTCTTAGCACTGGATTCTCCTACCAAGTGCATGGAACGGATAATATTACAAACGAAACCATGGCTCTTATCCAGGATCTGTTGGATGTTGTGAACACCAGTACCGAGAACTCCAGAGAATTTTGTGCCAGGAAAACAAGACCATTCCTGAAGATGCGTGGAATTATAATGTTCCCACTACATGGGATCATTATGACCTAGCACTAGAAGCTAAGGAAGCACTCAGGCAATGCAGACAAGCTGCATCATCTCAAGATCATGAAATGACAAATGCATATGATATTGTCCAATCTACTCAATTCACTCATGCACATTGGGGAGGTTTTCTTTCCCAAGATCCCTATGATCCAAGACCTTCAACCTTATCTCAAAGCATGGACACGTCCTTCTATGCACATCCGTCCAATTGGCCTCAGCCAAGCATTCCTGTCGACACTATAAGAGATGACAAACTGGGCCGAAGAAGAAGCATCTCACTGGGCATATGAAGAAGCCTTCACATCCACATCTCGTCAGCTCAACCAGATTCTTTCACCAGAAGACCTTGACGCCCTTGAACAAAAGTATGATGAACATTGCCTAGCAACAGTACACAGCTCGGATGACTCTGACTATGACTACAATGCCCGTGACGGACGAGACTGTTGAGTCCATACAATTTTACTATAGTAAGTTACTGTTCACTTTTACTGTAGCACTAGTCTAGAGAAAGTACTGTTCATAGTATGCGAATAATTCCCTCCTGGAAGTTTCCGGCGCCTCGTTTGTATCTAGATCCATGAGCTTGGTCCTTATTTGTTTATGACCTCTTATTGTCTATATAAGGCAAGGAGGGTGTATTGTGTTGGGTAGAGTCCCCTGAAGTAAAGTGTGTGCTTTGTGAAAAACCTCTCTATGGCTTTCTAAACTCCTCTTCTTCTCCAAATTTGGTAGGATCATCTCGAGAAATGCAGCTCGGGTAGGTTAGAAACATTTCCATCTTGGTATCTCTAAGTGTCTCTAGGTTTTGAACTAAAGGGCTGAGTGGTTTTTTGCTAAAAGGCTGTCCTTGAAGGACTTGAACGGGAGTTGTTCGCCCACTGTGGGAAGGCATACTTGCAGAAAATTGAGTTTGTCCTCCTTGGTTCTAAGTCTAGGTCCATTCATTCCTATTATCTATGTGTAATGTTACATTTGCGCGTCTACTTGTGCAGATTATAAAGCTCCGGACATAATTCCCGATGATCTAATTAAAAGCATAAGGATGGATAATGCTGGTAAATTTACATCAAAAAGTGTTGATACCTATTGTGCTTCACTTGGAATTGAGGTTGAGCATCCAATCACATATGTTCATACTCAAAATGGATTGGCAGAATCTTTGATGAAACATATCTAAATCATTACCCACACTCTATTATTGACAACAAATCTTAACGATACAGCATGGGGTCATGTAGTTTTGCATGCGGCGGCCCTAATAAGATTGCGCCCCACTTTGCTAGCCTTTTACAATCTCCCATTCAAATGGTTATTGGTTATGAACCAAATACTTCACATTCACGCACATTTGGTTATGCAGTATAGGTGCCTGTAGCACCAACAAAAGAATGAAAATGGGTCCCCAACACCATATGGGCATTTATATTGGGTTTAATTCACCGTCCATCATTAGGTTCTTGGAACCAACTACTGATCTTTTTACTGCCAGATTCGCAGATTGTCATTTCGATGAGATTATGTTTCCATCAATTGGGACACCGACAACATCCATGATTGCAAAGCAAAAATTAGTTAAGGTTTTCTCATGGAATAAGAAAAATTTATCTCAATTAGACCTAAGGACTCCTGAGTGGGAAAACGAGGTGCAATGCATAATCACGCATTTAATGATGCTATTAAGGTAACGAAGTCTTATATTCCATCTACAAATGTTCCAGCTAGAATAGATGTTCCTGAAGGACATGCTAAAATGGATCAAAATCCCCCACACTTGAAGCGTGGTAGACCAATAAGATAAAAAAAAATACTGTTCCTCAAAAACGAATGGGAAAAAAATCAGGAATCCGCTCTAGAAGAGCTTCGTGTTGTGCTTGCTCTTGAAGAGCTTATTGCCCATGAAGAAGAGACGCAAATCCATGAAAGGGCACAATAGTTAGAATTCCTGTTCATTATAGGTTGGTCATTCCATTACATGTCGCCGTTCTATACATGTTTTCTTTTTCGTCAGCATGAAATCGTCCCTTCCGAGCTTGTGGACCGCATTGCTTCTCTCAAGCGTGCTCTCCAAACTCTTTTATTATTATTTTTTCTATATCATGGCATTTCAATTTCCAATATCTTTCTTAGGCATGACGATACGTACAAAGTTTTGAAGAACTTGCTTAAGCACAAATTGGTACACCATGACTCTTCCAAATGTAAGTAGCCATATGAGAACTCTCGAGACTCTGTCCCTTGTATTCCCATTGTTTCTAATTTTTCTTCTTTGCTGGACATAGATGATGGGTTTCGTCTCACCTACCTTGGTTATAATTTTCTTGCACTCAAGACCATGGTTAGTCGTGGAGTTTTTACTGCCGTTGGTCATCAAATTGGGGTCGGGAAGGAGTCTGGTAACATCGTTTCCAAAGTTTTTGCCTTCGTGTTAATTCCTGTCAGATTCTGCTTTATGAAAATTTGATCCCTGGGACTTGTACTACTATAGGTTATATATGATGAAAATGAAATCCTAATAATTTGCAATGATGGTCTATGTTGTTGCAAGATATCTTTGAGGTTGCCAAGGAGGATGGTTCCATCCTTGCTATGAAGCTACACAGACTTGGTAGAACTTTTAGGGCAGTTAAATCCAAGCGTGATTACTTGAGGCATCGAAGAAGTTATAATTGGCTGTATTTGTCAAGACTTGCTGCACTTAAAGAATTTTCTTTTATGAAGGTATATCCTCGCTTTTCTCTGCATTCATTAGCTCTTCCTTTTGATATTGATGATTAGCACCGAACTGCGACGGAGTTGCTTCACTTTGTAGGCATTGGAAGAGCATGGTTTTCCAATCCCTATTGCTGTGGAGTGTAATAGGCATTGTGTGGTTATGTCACTCATCCATGGATATCCCCTGTAAGAACCCCTATTGTTTACGTTCTTTTTATTCATTGTACTTGGTAAGGGACCACTTATGAATATAGTTACTCTTCATACATGAATTTTCTTTGGATGTCATTTAGACGCAATTGAGTCAGGTTCACAAGTACTGTTTTTTAGTGTAATTTAGAGACGGTTAACCTCCCGGAATTATACTTTACAGTTCTTTAAGGGAACAATTTACTATGTGCAAAGTTGGTACATAAAAAAGTTAAAGAGTTGCTCTTTAAATATGTTTTGACTTGTCAACTGCCAAGAGACATAATGACCTATTTTGTCATATACAAACAATATGGGTGAGACCATAAAGTGGGGAAAGGAATGAGAAGGCAACCAGCTTAGGCAATTGCAGGAACCAAACAATGCTGACTTTTGGTCAGATCATGCAGCCTCCATTTGTTTTAAAGTGGAGGATGCTGTCAATGTGCCTATCATCAAGTCACATCATAATATGATCTGCACTTCTGTTGATGCGACTGTTTATATATCTACTTTGAATCACATTTAAATGTTGAAGCTTCTTCCTTCAAAGTTGGACCAAGAAACATTCATATAACAATGGAATGGTGCTATCTTTTTCTCTCTCTTTCTTTTAAAGCATTTTTAATGTTATAGGAGAAACAATTGTACTGACAGTTTTCACCCTCGTTTTCTTGCTACATATCTTCTTGCATTTGGACCTCTTGAGATGTCATCATGCAAGATTTGATTTTTCACCTCTTTTATTCTGTAACAGTTAGGAGGTGTTGCACCTGCTTCTAGGATTTATGTAAGTTTGATATCATCAGGATTTGTAGAACTTAAAATATTAAAATTTGGCCATGCTTCTAGGGAGACGATCTAAGATTTCTAAAATTCAAAAGTAATTTCGTTTGCGCAGAGAGTGTTATTGTGCTCCCTCATTAGCATGTCCAGGCCCCTTTTCTTGTATATAACAAAAAATCTAGACCATTTCTCTTGGGTGAAGAACAGAGGACTCTCCTACCCAATCTCTTTTTGAAACTCAAGATCGTTTGGATAGTCAACTATGAAAATTTTTATCTGTGAGAAAATTCTAGAAGAATGAAGAGAGGCTACCTCATTATTTAATTCTGCCTCTTTAGGACACATGTAAAACCTACATGTGAGCACGTCCTTCTAGAGATTGTACATTGGCTGTTGAAAAGTTCTTTTGTGATGAGCTTCTAAGAAACTTTTGTTTCCCAATATTCCTCTCCAGAATCCTGAACATGTTGTGATGATTGTGAGGCTTCTCACTTGCATGAATGAATCTGTAGCTATCTGTAATAATATTAGGTAGCAAGTCCTAGGGCCAAGTTGCTCCATTTGGTATCTCAGCAAAATTTATAATATAAGTAGCTAGAACTGATGGAGCAGGAAATTGAATGCCACCTCATTACATAAGTAGAAGAGAATATAGTTCTATTTTGTAAAATGTGAAATAGATTGGAATGTTTTTATGGCCACGGCTGCTAGAGTCAAGCTCTAGGGACAATGAGTACGTTTCAATAAATGGTGAAAAAACACAACTCTAGATTGAAAATAGATTTGACTCCTACATTACGAAAGGTTGATGAGCTAATTGCTCGATCCTATCAATTTATTATATATGTATATGCATTTGTGTGTGCCTATATATATATATATATATATATAATATAAAATAAAAAGATTTAAAATAAAAAGATTTGATTCCTACGGTCCAGAATTCCCATAGTAAAGTCCTGGCAACAAATTCTACATATATATTAAATGATTATTTCTATTATTTTTACCCAGTTGCCAGAAAAGTATCTTACAACTTGTGGTCTTGTGGAGGCTTCCATTTGGCATCATATGCATTAATGATAGCTACCATTATCGGTTCTCAGGCACTTGATTTGTTTATCTGACTGCTTCTCAATCAATGCCTTAAATTTCTTGAACCGATCGAACACTTCATATTTACGCTTCAAAAAGTAAACCCATACCTTCCTCGAATAGTCGTCGATAAATATCAGCATATATCGAGCACTTCTTTTCGAAGGAATCGAATACGGGCCCCAGACGTTTGAGTAAATATATTCAACTAATCATTTAGTCGAATGAATAGTTGTAGTAAACTTAACTCGATGCTGCTTTCCATAGATGCAGTGCTCACATAAGTCAAGCTTTCCTGTCTTCTGACCCTTCAATAACACCCTTTCACTAAGCATCGTCACACTTGCTTCACTCATGTGCCCTAAACGCATGTGCCATAACTAAGTCAAGTTAGAATGTGACTCACCTGATGAAACTACAGCGATTCCGGTCACGGTCTCTCCCAGTAGATGATAGAGAGTATTCACTTTCTTCCCCTTCATCACTATCATGCCATCTAGAGAGATCTTCAGTACTCCACCTTCAGCGGTGTACCTACACCCGATGTCATCGAGTGTCCCCAGAGAAATAAGGTTCTTCTTGAGCTCCGGCACATGCCTCACATCTGTCAATGTACGCACCACCCCATCGTGCATCCGGATCCGAATTATCCCTATCCCCACAGCCTTACGGACTGCAATATTCCCCAAAAGAACCCTACCACCATCTGCAGCCTGGTAAGTAGTAAACCAGTTCTTATGAGGCGTCATGTGATAAGAACACCCCGAATCTAGCACCCATTCGTCTCCTGACGAAGTAGCAGTCACACATAAGACAGTTTAAGCATCACTATTGCTCCCCTCGGCAACGTTTACTACACTGCTTGTGGCATTCTGTCTATCAACTTTATTCCTCTGCTTAGGACAGTTTCTCTTGATGTGCCCCTCCTCGTGACACTCAAAGCACTTCACGCGTCCTTTGGATTTTCTATGGCGTGATTTTGATATGCTTTTTGCTCTGTTACTACTAGGCCCTCGATGTTGTTCTCAACCCCGAACCGTCAGTGCTTGCGCTGCTCCTTACGCCGGACCCTCATCTCGCAATTTTCTCTGCCACTCCTTAGAAAATAAGGTGGACTTTACCTCTTATGAGGTAATAGTAGTACGTCCCTGCAACAATGAATCAGTAAAGTGCTCCCATGACTCTGGTAAAGAGGCTAACAACATCACGCCCTGCTCTTCATCATCAAATATCTTACTGGCGTTCTTTAAATCCAACACGAGTTTATTAAATTCATCTAGGTGGGTTCTGATAGGCGTACCTTCAGTATATCTAAATTGAAACATATTCTTCAGCATGTACAAGCGATTGTTCAAACCTTTTTTCACATAAAGTGCTTGAAGTTTTGCCCATAATGCTGCGGCATCCTTCTCCTCAGCAACCTCTAGTAAGACCGCATCCGTCAAATTTAACAGGATTATACTCTTTGCGTTTTCCATCAGCTCTACATTCTCTGAGGCTTTCATTGTAATCGGCAACTCATCTTCACTATCCAGTGCCTTGGCCAAACCTTGTGTTGTCAATAAAGCTCGCATCTTTATGCTCCATAACACAAAGTTGTTACTCCGTTAAACTTCTCAATTTCAGATTTCCTCTCAGACATAATTGCAGTTCTAGAATTTTCAGATAATAATCAGACAAGTAAAAACTCCAAATCACAATTAAGAAATCCAACCCCAAGCTCTGATACCAATTTGTTGGGATATAATATGCGGAAACGTCAGGATCTTGCAATTTACGTTAACATGAAATCACCAAACAAATAAACGAAAAAAATAATGACATCAGAAAACTACGTGGTTCGGTCCAAGTATCAGTACCTACGTCCACAAGGAGAGCCAGTAGCAAATAATCCACTAAAATCATATAATCAAAGTTTACAATCGCTCAAGTGTTTCCCATACCATGCGTTCAAGTCGCACGCCAAAAAACAGAAAGAATCTTCAGCTTCCTCGTGCAGCTTCTCTCTCTGCCGGCGTGCAGCTTCTCATGGATCCTTCGGAAGCTTCGTAGGGGTGCAGCAACTCACCGAAAAAGAAGAAGAAGGAAGAAGCAAAACCTGCGTACAAATTTCTTTCTATATGTGTGTTTGCGCCCCCAAGGTCAAACTTTTGACCTTGGGCCCCGCCTCCTCCGTTTGGGCTTCACGTGCAGGACTTCACACGTCTTTCCTTATATGTTTTGTAGGGTTTCTTTTTTTTTCTTTTTTTTTTCGTGTAGGGGCACGTCTTCGGTAGTTTCACTTCAAAGACCGGAAATTCATCTTTTAATTATTTCAAGAGTCTAACGAAGCCTTTTGACTTTTCATCTAATCTTCAAATTCGAGACATTAATTTAACACGGGAAATCCGCTTTCACTTCGGCGTCCCACAACACCTTCACTAGCTTTGCAATGGAGAAAAGAAAAAAAAAAAAAAAAAAAGAAGGAAAAAATCAGAATTTTTTTTTTTTTTAAAAGTTATCCATATTAACACAGATACACCATAAATGACAATTAGCGCTAACTAGATCCTCACGCCAATAATTTTTGTTCAAAATTAGGTGGATAGACTAAAGTGATAAAATACGAAACGGTTCAAGACTCAATTCACTCAATTGAAAAGTTTAAAACTGAATTTTTCTAAGTGCAATAAGTGATAACATTTTAAATAATTTTCTCGGGAAATGATATGCGACTCCTTGCAAAACTTAGATCAGCTCACTAATCTTGCTTGCATGATAGTATGAAATTTTGAGATATACGGCTGAGATAATGAGCACTAATATCCACACTTTCCGTCACAAATTGCACATGACAACGTTTCTTGGCTGGGGAAGAGTTTTTTTATTTTTTTTTTCAGAAATATTTCTTTTCTATTTCTACTCCGATAAATAATTTCCAAGTAAAATAAGGTGTTTGGTAACACAAAATTTCTACTCTAGAAATAAACAAAGAATAGAAATGCGTTTGGTACGAAACGGTTTTTTTTTTTTTAATTTATTCGTTTGTTATTCTTTCTCACATATCTCCGACCGCCAACCGCCGGTCGCCGCCACTTGTAGTCGCCCGCCACTGCCGCACAGCGGTGATGGTCCGCGACCGGCGTTCGTGCAGCGATGGCGACGGGCGGCGACAGGCGGGCGACGGTCGACGATCTGTGGCGGCAAGGGTCAGTGACGGGCGGCGGACGCTAGCGATCGGCAGACCCAAATTGTCCATGTCAATCCTTATAAAATCGAGTTGCCCAAATTATATTTCATGCCGATAAATTTGGCCTTTTGCGTTATAAGTATTCGTCTTGCCATTAGCTTGGACTCATCATATTATCATTCTAGCCAGCGCTCTATAAGCCTTATGTTCTAGAATTAACTGTAGACACCTTACTACATAGAGCTAAATGGACTATAGTGCCTTCCAGTTTTTACTTTCTGCATATCCTACAATACTTGCAAATTTACTAGACATCTCTCCAAAGTATTCACATAATGATCTGTAGAATCATGTATACTTTTCTCAATATTTTCTATGATCCAAACTGAGTTCTTTGAAATTTCCCATTTTTCGAGGGAAGTTCGAAGCACAATAAATATGTAATTTTATAAGTTCCCAGATAGGCGACTTTCAATTGGAATAGAAATTATACAAGTTCAGTTTACCTTGAGAGTACAGAACTAAAGAAGTCTGTGTTGAAAGTTCCTCCAACATCGAAATGGGTAATGACGGAGTGCATTTCGATAAATAGGAAAAGCAATAGAAGAGATACTTAAGCTGATCGTCCCTCCCTATCTTGTTTTACAATGAAAAAGAAAAAAAGTTTTACTCCTACAGCAAAGAAGTCCCATACCAAGTCCTGTCAAACATTTTCTGCGTATATATGAAAATTAAATAATCATCCATAAACTCACTTTCTTGTAAAGAATTTTTACTTCTTTTGTTGATAGTTAAAGATGAAAGCCACAATTGTAAGTTTGTAGTGGGGATGGTCAAATCTCTCATCCTTTTAAAGAAAAATATTTTCAATTCAATTATTTATTGCGAAACAAAAGAATAATGAATTTAGATTCATAAAGTCGACATGACTTGACTGATCTGGAATGAATTCAGTCAGGACTCAAACCTTTGGCCTCGGTTCGGGGGTGGAATTGGACTTGTTTGTTGACCTTTTGCTAAGTTGTGTTTGAAACAGATGTTTGGTGCAATAACATTTAAGTTTTGAGTTCGCGAGATGTCGTTATGTTTCTTAATTATAGACTCGACAAATTACCATAAAATTTCATGTTAAGGCTTGAATGAGACTCAATATTGCCTCGCTCTCGACGATTCAAGTTGGATTCTCATACATTGAAAATTAACGAATTCCTTTGTCCTCATGCAAATGTGACTCAATCACATATGAATTCTCAAATCTTAGCATATCATAAAAATTTCAATAGCAAACACGAGATCATATTAGGGGTGAGCAGCGGTCTAGGGTTGACCTTGGACTGACCCTGGACCGGCCCAACCTTGCCGGTCCTAGTCTGGTTCCCAAGAGGACTGGGTCGGTCCTTGGTCTTGAAATTCCGGACTAATACCGTGTGGATTGGTCCTCGATCTTGAGAGTTTTTGGTCGGTCCAACCCTAGACCAACCCCGTATATTATATTATAGTATTTATAATTTTTTTATATATTCAAATCTAAGTAAAATGTCTATTAAAAAAAAAAACCTAAGTAAAATGATGTTAAAGCTGTTGACTCCTCGTGCTCACGTCATGGACAAACGGCATCCAATTCCAAAAGGCGTGAAGTTTACGCCGTAAATGTCTTCATGGTGTCCTCCTCCACAGTCCAGAGTATCTTCTTCACCGTGAGGAGTGAGGACCAAGGAGTCCTCACAGTCACGGACTCGCGACGTCCAAAATGGCGCGAAGTTTACGCCGTAAATCTCGTCACAGCTTCCTTCCCCAAAGTACGTTCTCTTCCATTATGTCTTCTTTGTTCTTAAATTTGCCAAAATCAAAAGTAGCAACATCCCGCTTGCCTCTAGTTGCCGCTCGCCGCTCACCATTTGCTGTCGTTGTTGGCCTCGCTCAACGCTTGCCACTCACCACTCACTGCTAGCCTTGCTCAACGCTCGCCGCTTGCCACCGGCCTCACTCAACGCTTGCCGCTCGCCAGTTGACGCTCGCCCCACTCAACGCTCGATGCTTGCCACTCGCCACTCGCGTTGGTTGCCTCGCTTATTGCCGAGTAAATCAGAAGGAAAAAAGAAGAAGCCCTAACTAGCAACCCTAACGCTCGGCCTGCCCTTGCTTTCCGAACATAACTTGGCTAGTGAGTTCTACTTTGTGCTTCATTTGAGATCTTCAATGCTCTTGATTTGTGTTGAATTTTTATTTTTCCATGTTTGCTTCGCGTACATGATCAGTTTGGCTAGGTATTAGTCCCCGTGACCTCCCCTTTTGGACGCTCGAGTGATGGGGGCGATTGCATCCGATGTGTTCTTTTTGAGCTTTTCTTTTCTTTTTTGGAGATGGGTTTTAGCTTTGATTGGAGAACCGAATTGTGCTCATCATCCATCGTGATTTTAACTGAAGTAGCAATCGAACCATATTGATGTCATGTTTTTACAATATAAATCGTTGCATGTTGGAATAACAAACTCGATATGTATTGGTATTTATAGTTTAGTTGCACCTTGTAGGTTTGCTTTTTTAAGGAGTATAAAAAACAAGACGAAAAAAATTATTGATCAGTCCCGGGTTGACCCTGGAATCGAACTGAACCCATTGGGTCGGTCCGGTCCTTGGTCCCATGCTCAATAGGGTCGGCCCTCGGTCCTAAAAATTGAGGACCAACATTGTACGGGTTGGTCCTGGGATTAGGGGTGGCCCGAACCAACCCGGACCACGCTCACCCCTAGATCATATTAAACTCGAAAGCTATTTAGGATTCAATCAATCAATGATTGTGAGAGCATATAATATAATTTTTCCATATATCAACATGCTAGACCTTTCTCTAGTTATCTTTTTAGAGGGTAACATGTCATGACCATTCCACATATATATATATGCATAATTAATCTTTCTCGAGTTATTATTTTGACTACTAAAAATGTCAAATTAAGTATATTTATAATCAATTTATCCTCTATCGATTTTTCCGAAATTTTTCATCAAATTACTAATTTTGATGATATATAATAATCGAGAGTTTTATCCTCCGTTTGGTTATTGAAGTGTATTTTCTCCCGAACGGATCGATTTTCTTAAACCAAAAATTTGATTTTCTTGGAACCTTTTATTCCTCCTCGGTTGAAAAAAAGGCCCCTACGCGTGCTTTCTAAGCTAATTCCCCTGACCCGATTCCCCTAACCCGAAAACCCTAGAGGGCCGCCATTGGAGCTCCCCTTACCAGCGAGCCTCCTCCACATTCGCAGCCGCGTCAGCCTCGTCCCTCCCTTCTCTCCCTGCTCTTGCAATGGCCGACGGCGGCGAGACCACCACCACCACCACCACCGCGGTGGTGACCTTGGGAGGCAAGGGTTCCTCCCTCTCTCCGTCCTCATTGCACGCGGTGTCCGCCGGAACAGCCCGCGCGCGCGTGGACTCGTCGGCGCGCGATCGCCTCGCGTCTTCCCCGCCGGCCACCAATCGGACCTCCCCTGCTGCCGCCGCCGATTTCCAGATATCCTTCCCTCCTTACTTCACCGCCGTGGAAACGCGCGCTTCTCTCGCGGTGCTCCTCAACAAGCTCCTCGTGTCGGGAGGTCCTGGCACGGGCACGGCGCTGGTCGATCTCATTTCGGATTCCTTGAATTCCGCGGAGGGCTACGAGGGTTTTGGAAATCTCGCCGTGACTAATGAAGAAGTGTCTATATCGGAGAAGGCGCATTCCAGTTTGTATGGGATCAGCGCGCTTTTGGATCACTTTTCGACGGCCTTGTCCACCACGGTCGATGCAGTTGCTGCATTGTCGTGCGAGGCCATCAAAGCCGACGTGGCGGTCTTCAATCTGACGGATTCGGGCGGTGGGTTCGTCTCGAAAGATGAGATCGGGGTTGCCAGCGACATGAAGGTTTTGCTTAACGGGTCTAAGTTGGTGGGTAAGGTGGAGAACGAGGCAATCTCAAGCATTCCCAAAACTCATGCAAGATTGAGAAAGGTGGTGAAATCAGTGCATTCGGAGATGCGAGTGTACCTGAATTCGTCAGTCAGAATACAGAAAACTGGGTCTACTGCTGATGGCGCCGCGGCGGATGACGTTGTGACTGTGTTGTGGCCGCTGGCTGATGTGCTGCTGAGGATCGGTAAGAGCTCTTTAGGCCGAGCGAAGATGGATTTAGATGCGATTGCTGCCGATGCCCTGAAAAGCAGCTTGACAGGTATGTTTGAGAAGGAGTGTGCGCGTATGGATGATTTAGAGAATGAGCAAAAGGTGCTCACGGATGCATATCTCGGTAGAGAATTTGAGAAGTTTGTGCATGAATTGTACGTGCTTTGTGGTTGTGTCTGGAAAACAGTGGTTTGGGAGGCAATTACCGCATTTGTTGCCCTGGAGGGAAGTGAATTGATTGAAAAGGGAAAGCATGAGGAAATTAACGGAGTGCAAGCAGATAAGAAAAGTGAGAAGAAGAAGAAGAAGAAGGTGGTTTTGGGGAGAGGGACAGCTGTCTTGGTGCAATTGATTAAGGATGGATTTCTGAGGAACGGAAGTGACGAGTCAGTTTCTCTAGAGAAACTTGTAAAAGATTTATTACTGTTCCTCGACGCGAGGGGCCCAGAATTTGACCATTTCTTGAACAAAGTCAAGGACATTGTTGACCGTAATGAGAGTAGAAGGCTACCCAAGCTTCCCAAGGTAATTTATTCAAGCTATGAAATGATTGGTATGATATCAAAAGGATTGCTTCTATCTCTTCTTTTTTCAGTAGCGCTATGCTTTGATTTCTAATTAAAGTAGCTAGTGGATGATTCTTATCTTGCTATATGATTTATTTGTTCCGAAAACTTTGAATGGACTATATCGATCTCATTCATGATGTGGCTGCTTGATGACAAAAGGCTGGGCAAAATAATTTACTAATGGAAACTTTGGTGTTTTTAAAGAGGCTGCGGTATGGACAATTAGTTTATGGGGGGAGAGAGAGAGAGAGAGGGAGAGAGAGAGTATGTCAAGTTATGTAAGTAATAGAAATATCGAGCTTTTCTTGAGATATTTGTTTGGTTCACACAATTTTTTCCGGCTCTATCAAAGCTTGCTCCTTCTACTCACATACAAAAGTCATAATTATTCTTCTTACAGACAAGGTCATCTTGCTTTAACTTTCACATTTGAATTATCTTATCTATGATTGGAAGCACTTAATCTTGTATCAAAAGCTGATGACTTCTGCCATTTTGATTAATGTTAACTACTTTCAACATCTATCGGGGATTTCAGTCAGTTTGAAATTTGCATGGTATGGTCCATGCAGGGAACTCGTGATTTTGGGAAAGAACAAATGGCAGTAAGAGAGAAAGCATTCTCCATTATAAAAGAGGTTTTCAAGAAGCATGGTGCCACGGCACTTGATACTCCTGTTTTTGAATTGAAAGAGACTCTGATGGGAAAATATGGCGAGGACTCAAAGTTGATATACGATCTTGCTGACCAGGTAAATTTCGAGGATATTTGATTGCATTCACCTTACTTGCTATCTTAGATGTATTGATGGTTGATATTCTTTTGCATGTCGTGCTTAAGAAAGTTGTTAAAGTAGATAAACTCCCTTGCACTGCGAATGTAATGTTCTCACTGACTTGGAGAGTCAGGGATTGGCATAATTGATTCACTGTACTAATGATACCTATTCTCTGTGTTGCGAGTCATACTCATGTTTCTGCTTTACATCTAATATGACGAATGATCTTTTGTCTTCCCTCTTATGGCTATTGTCCTTTTCTTTGACAGAATGGAGAGCTTTGTTCTCTACGATACGACTTGACTGTTCCATTTGCGAGATATATGGCTATGAATGGGCTTACGTCATTGAAGAGATACCAAATTGCTAAAGTATACCGGAGGGATAATCCTTCTAAGGGTAGATACCGTGAGTTTTACCAGTGTGACTTTGACATTGCCGGGCAAAATGTAAGGATGGGGCCGGATTATGAGGTCATTGAAGTTCTTGTTGAGTTGCTTGATAAACTGAATATTGGAGATTATGAGGTAAACATCCTCTTGCTTGTCCTCCCCCTATCCTTCACATTGTTTATCTATATCCTGAAATTTAGAAGACGGAATAAAAGTAGGAACAAAAAAAGCTCAAACTGGAAAATGACAAAGAATGCAGAATGTTGATTGTTAAATGGGTGACACTTGTCTACCCTCAAGGATTGTCCTTTCATAATGTAATTTTCATATCTTTGTTGTTGATGTTCAGGGTATCGCTTTATTGTTTATGTAGAAATTCGAGAAAGATGTTGCACTTCGGTCGTAAGATTCCGACTGTTTTTATAGTTATTTTAAGGATTTAATGATTGCCGGTAAAAATTTAGTTTCTGGTATTCACACTCGATATGTACATGGAAAGAGAAGTTCTTTATGTTTGGCATTTTTGTCAGAACCTTCTCTTCACCTGTTTATCTTTTATTTTTATTTTTATTATTATTTGTTGATAATGATTGTTATCAGATAAAGCTGAACCACCGGAAGTTATTGGACGGCATGCTGGAAATATGTGGTGTGCCACCAGAGAAATTCAGAACTATTTGCTCTAGTATCGACAAGTTAGACAAACAGTCATTTGAGCAGATCAGGAAGGAGATGGTAAGAAATTATACCATCCTTGTGGTCATGCTCGTGTCTAAATTAGGAAAGTATCGGTGAGAAACTCTTTAGTAGCCTTGCATGTATGCCTGTGTTGGTGAGAAACCAGATTTTGTATGTGGTGTTGCGAATGCCGTTTTCTTTGTGAACTCAATTTTCGTTCGACTTTTTTTGTACAATATTTTCAATTGATTCTGATGGAGGAAAAGAGAGCATTGGGTGATTCAAATGTGGACATACTTGAAAGCACTTGGTAGAGCTCTGTTTTTATAATTATCCGTTGACAATCGATTTGCCTTTCGCCATTGGAAGACATTAATGTTTCTCTCTGGAGAGAAGAGTTTAAGCAAATTTAAGGCTCCTGAAATGAATGCATGAGTCCTGGAATATCCAGGGAAGTTGAAGGTAACGTGCATGTGTTTTCATTCAGTAAATATCAGCCAGTTGTGTTTTGTTCCAATTCACTGCTTATGTATGAATATGTACTCAGCTTTCGTCTATTTGATGGGGCTCTTTAACAACTTTATTGTTGGGTTGTTTTTCATGACCTGTGGTCATTATGGAAACATGTGTTCTTTGGGTGGATAAACTGATATTTTCACTGTGTTTTATTGTTAGAAACATAAGCCCAAATTTCTGCTAAAATTTCTTAACATCGTTTAGGTGGAGGAAAAAGGTTTAACTGCTGAGGTGGCCGACCGCATTGGCAATTTTGTGAAGGAAAGGGGTCCACCTCTGGAATTGTTGGCAAAGCTTCAAGACAAGGGGAGCAAATTTTTGGAAAATGAAGGATCTGTGCATGCTCTGAATGATTTGGAAATATTGTTCAATGCCTTGGAAAAGTCAAAGAGTATCAACAGAGTTGTTTTTGACTTGAGTCTTGCCAGAGGTCTTGATTATTATACAGGAGTGATTTATGAAGCAGTTTTAAATGGGGCCACGCAGGTGACTCTTTGCAAGCGCTTCCTTCTTAATATTTCACGCATAAGCAATTTCTATCTGGCAGTTTTGCTCGTCAAAGATAGGACATAGAAGTAATCCCTTTTGATTACAAAATGGAGTTGCCTTGTAGTTGCTGTTGTCTTGCCCCCATGGTCATTTCTACACTTGTGAAAGAGTGCGCGCATGCTTGTGAGAGAGACACAAAAGATATGAGGCGTAAAATCTGCTAAGAGATGTTGAGGAGGTCTCGTTGCTGCATTGTCTGCATCTTGATAGGATACAGAGGTGCACATTCTCATGTTATTTTGTTAATATTCACATAAAAAATCTGGAGCTTAGTTACAGAATGTACCAAAGGCTTCTGTATGGAAATAGTGATGAACTGAATAATTGCACCGCCAGAGATATTTAGAAAAGCTACCAATTTAAATTACGATGCCAGGTTTTGAAAGTGAATGTGAACTGCCATCCACATTTCAGAGCCTTGTTTTTGCTGGTCTTACACAGGTATTGCTGCTTTGAAGCTCCAATGGAACAAATATTTGCACTAACCACTGTTTCAAGAGATGAAAGAGTCGTGCTTTAGTGATGTTGGATGGCGATGTGGTTGAATGTGGTAGATATAGCTTATAATCCATTGCATGGTGCTTGTCACATGGATTCGATGAAACGGCAATTGTTACTTTTTATGGGGATATGATAGTGCCATCAATTTCATGCTTTTAATCTTCGGATTTATCTTGCTGGTCAGTAGACTCTATTAACAGATCATATCTGCAGGTTGGAACAATTGCTGCCGGGGGGCGTTATGACGACCTTATAGGAATGTTTGGTACAAAGCAGGTTCCGGCAGTTGGCGTTAGTCTAGGAATTGAACGAGTATTTGCAATAATGGAGAATCAGGTACTCATATTTAAGATCTATTTGTAATTCTACTTACTTCATTTTTCCCCTTCTTCTCCCTTAATGTGTTTAAAAGCCTTCTCGGAGATTGTAGGAACTTGTATCTTGACTTACTGAATTAATTGCGGAAGCAGTTCAATATTCAGATGCCTTGCGATTATATAGCTTACTAACCGAGATAATATTCCAGAAGGCATAGACGACCCACTATCTACCGACAGAAATGTGGATGCGTCAAAAGATTGATTATTTTGTGGCAAAACAAAAGAGTAATAAATTTGTTGTATAGGTGGTACTGACCATTTGAAGGTACTTTCTGGGATTTAGACATCACAAAGGCTATAGGAGGCTGATGTTAAATATCAATCGGAACCTTAGCTTGTATAGCATTCCAGAGCCGAGACTTTGTTTTTATTTTTTCCGGGGTTCCAAAATTTTGCCTAGTTTTTGGTTTGGAACGTGATAGTAAGATTTTGAGTAATTAATTTCCATTCTGCATTTGGTTCCATCTCTTCTTATGACTACAATCACTCTAGGCTCGTCCTTAATCGTGAAAAGTAAATTTTTTGTTTGCTTCATTCTGATTGGAGTAATGTTAGATTACGTTTATCAAAGCTCTTCGAATAGTTATGAGGATAAATACAAAAAAGCTCTTATTGAAGCTTACCATTCTAACCAATTTATTTGTTTCTGTAATAGCATGCCTGCATTCATTTATGCTTTTTATAACTTGATCATTTCGAGATAATAATAGGCCTTCCTATATGAACTGTGAGTGAACTTAGTTGAGGAAAATTTTGATGAGTACTTTTGTTGATATTCTATGCGAGTTAACGTGAGAGTTCAATTTTATAACCTCAGCATTCGTTGCCCTCTTAACCATTTTTCATATCCTTATACAGGATTGAAATTCCTGAGTATAAAAAAGAAAAAGAAAGGTCTGATGAAAGTAGTTTAAATTTTTTCAAAATTTCATCTATTCTTTGCAACTGAATAATAGAATCATTGTTTTCTGTTACCTTCACAGATATCTAATTTTGACAGCTGAGCTGAACATTCTCTTTTAGCATCTCCCATTTTAGACAGAAGTTAACTACTTGAAAGTTTTAGATGTTATGTGGATTTTCAGTTGTTGGATTTACGTAATGTCATAGACTTGCCTCATTCCGTTGTAGAAATATGAGAATGGATAACGAGAATATCGTTAGAAAAATGTAATCAAAGAGTCATATGATTTCTTTTTTCACATCAACAGATAATTCGACCTACGGAGACGCAAGTGTTGATCGGATCTTTGGGGGATGACTTGCCCTTAACTGCAAAACTAGCGAAGGAGTTCTGGGTGGCCGGATTGAAAGCAGAATTCTTGATCAATAAGAGAGTGACGAAACACATCAATTATGCCAAAGAGTACCGGATCCCCTGGTTAGTTCTAGTAGGCGAACGGGAGCTGAGTAAAGATGTGGTGAAGTTGAAAGATTTTGAGAATGCCAAAGAGGAAGTAGTTCCTAGAGGCACAATCGTTCAAAAACTTCTCAACCGTTTGGGAGCTGTGAGAACTTAGATGAGCATGCTTTTGATGCCATATACAAGCCTCTATCGGTGGGAGGATGCTGCTTCCAGGAACAAGATTGGAACACTGAAAACGATTATTTAATTTTCATATATATGCAGACAATGTTTGACAGGACTTGCTATGGGACTTCTCTGTTGTAAAAGTAAAACTTTTTTTTTTTTTTTGGTAAGGTTAAAACTTTTTTTCTTTTTCATTGTAAAACAAGATAAGGAGGGACGATCAGCTTAAGTATCTCTTCTATTGTTTTTCCTATTTATCGAAATGCACTCCGCCATTACCCATTTCGATGTTGGAGGAACTTTTTCAACAGACTTCTTTAGTTCTGTACTCTCAAGGTAAACTGAAATTGTATAATTTCTTTTCCAATTGAACGTCACCTATCGGGGAACTTATAAAATTACTTATTTATTGTGCTTTGAACTTCCCTTAAAAAATGGGAAATTTCAAAGAACTAAGTTTGGAACGTAGAAAATATCGAGAAAAGTATACATGATTCTACAAATCATTATGTGAATAATGTCTAGTGAATTTGCGAGTATTGTAGTATATGCAGAAAGTAAAAACTGGAAGGGAATATAGTCCATTTAGCTCTATGTAGTAAGGTGTCTACAGTTAAATATTACGTAGAATAATTCAAAATACAAAATGACACCATTTAAAGATTACAAATGTATTACTATCCAAAGATTATAATTGTAGAACTTGTTCATAATGAAAACTCATTACCAAATCTTTTATAATAACGGTTAATTTTGAATCCCCTTTATTTCTACAAAGAATTCAAGATCATATATATGGTCCAATACAATCGCCAAGTAGACCGTTTTGATATTTTATAGTACTAGTAGACGCATTATATACCTCTCTATGGTTTTCTAAATTCTTCTTCTCCAGCCTGGTAGGATCCTCCGAGAAATGCAGCTCGAGTAGGTTAGAAACGTTTTCCATCCTAGCATCTCTGAGTGTCTCTAGGCTCTGAACTAAAGGGCTGAGTGGTTTTCTGCTAAAAGGCTGTCCCTGAAGGGCTTGAACGGGAGTTGTTCGCCCACTGTGGGAAGGCATACCTGCAGAAAATTAACTTCGTCCTCCCTGGTTCTAAGTCTAGGTCCACTCATGTCCACAAAACGAGAAATCTTGGAAGCACTCGTTTCTCTTACTCCATCTCCTTCATCTTCAACTTTTTCAGAATTTCGTGTTTCCAATGCTTCTAAGATGGATTATCTTTATGAAGTCTCTCTCAGTGATTAAACCAAAATTTCTGAAACTCAACTTCCCCTCATGTACCCTTACATTCATTCATGCAAGTGAGAAGCCTCACAATCATCACAACTTGTATGTTATCTCCAAAAGTATATGAGTCTGAGTGATGATAGGATAGAGTGTTGCAGCCCGCCCACCAGTCTATTCAAACAGAGATAGTTGAATAAACCATCCTTCATTTTTTTTTGTTTGGTTGTAGAATCCTTCGCTATACTCGGACGATGAAATTATTTAGATAGAAACCTGTGTGTTGGATTAAATTCAACGAGATCATACGAATAGTTAATAATCCTGAACTTTTACACCTTAAGGTTTCATAGAATTCTAACCTTGTCAGATTAGAAGAACAAAGTGCAAAAATCCCCTAGCGGTTTCCAATCAACCTCCTTATCTAAAGCATAAAGAGTCCTCCCTACCATTGCATATCGAATTGCAAGGAATTAGGCTTAGCAAAAATAGAGCGCCACGCGATTATTCCTGCATATAAGTATATCTCCTCCTCCCACGGTACTATTCAACTACCACCAATCTGCTTGTCTGCGAGTTCCTGCTCATTGTAAATTGGTACTGTGAATGAGAGAGGCTAGCAGCGAGATACAAGCTGGAATCCAACTATATGTGATGCAAATGAAGCTATCAAAGTATATAAAGCAAGGAATTATACTTTCAAAGAATCCCCTTGGAAATTCAGTTCAATTGCGAATAATATATGGAGATCATGGTTTCCAAAAGGGAAAAAAAAAGTGAGCCAAATGGATGCTCAGTACAAAGTTACAATAGGCTTCTCATCTAAAATTCAATTAGAGCGAGTCAAAAAGCTCAACAAAATTAGATGGTCTTGTCACGAATTCGAGGTATAAATCTTAAAAGTTTTGCTCATTGGACCCGGCGTTATTGAAAAACTATTGTTAAACACAATACAAGTACCCCTCGAATTGAATTGTCAAATGGGAAAAGAAAGAACTGAGTCAAAAGGAGGCGTCTCCAATTTGTATTGTTTTTATTTTTTCATGCGTTCCCAGGGCCAGATGAACAAAATGCGACAAAATTTGGAAAAATCTAAAGGCACATATAATGAAATAATATCCGCCGGAGCAGATATCCAGAGACACCAATTTCCGAAGAGGAAGGAGCTCACAGCGTGGGGTGGGAGTTCCCCCCGTCGTCTTCTCTCGTGTCATCATGTCAAACCTTAACCAGCATCGTTCTCCCTTCGCATCGTTCGCCTGCATCTCCCTCTCCGCGGTCCCACCGCTTGCTGAGGATGTCTACTCATCCCATATTCCCTGATCGTCCCCTTCACCTCCTTCTCAAATGCCACGAATTGCCGGTCGAGATGGAGCCCTCATCGTCGAAGAAGCATGAGGCCGACTATGACGACGATGACGACGCGAAACTAGAGCAGGTCGTCCATGTTCCCCGGCAAAAGTACATCCCCTTCACTAAGGAACAGCTTTTGGACGCCATTTTGACGACCGCGTTCGACGACCCGGACGAAGCCCTTCAGTTCCTCAATGTGTCTCGGTAAGACTTCCTCTCTACTCCTCATCTTCACCGTCCTAATCGAATCGCGAGAACTCGATGGTACTACCTCACTCATTTACTTCCGTTGGATGCCGACCAAGGTGTTTGGACGCCATTATTCATGCTGAACATAGGGTCGTTCTAGAAGACATGCGGGCTGATTATTCCATCATTTCGGGTTTTGCGGGAAAGGAGGAAACGGTTGATGATGGGAAGCAACGCGAGCTCATCGCCGATGAGATGAAGTCCGACGGGACCATGAGCGGCGAGGAGGGTAAGATAGAAATTGAGCAGCAATTTCCTCTAATGCCCTCTACTATGTTGAAGAAACTGGTTGGTTCTTCCGAAAACAATGGGAGGAAATGCGGTGGTGATCCATCCAGGTTAGTTATGGTGCCACATAGCAGCAAACGTGCTTCAGAATTCAAGTGAATTAAGTTTTTCATTGAGTCGCCCGTTCATTCGTTATTCCAGTTCATGCTCAGGAGTATCAAGTGCTGTGGCACCATGCATCGTGCAAGCTCTAGGACAGGCGTCGCCGGCCGGCTCGCTCGACCACTGAATGTTTCGGATAACTTGGGATGGGCGTCGCGGGTTCTTCCCAATTTCTAAAGTTCCAACCTTTATGACGGGGACCTCCAGATTTTTTAAGGAAGTCGGCAATTTTTAGCTCCATCCTTTTCCCAGAAAAATCTCACCAAAAACCTCAAAAACCTCAAAAGCTTAAGATTATTGATGAGACAAAATACAAATTAGATATTAATGTCCTTCGAGAAAAATGTATAGGATTCTTTGAGCAATTTACTAATTTTAAGCATCTCAATCAGGGACGAGGTGGATGCCGTTTCACAGTAATGACTCTGGGGCAGTTAAAGGTCAATAGCCTTAAAGAGGGAAGACAGAAGATCATTCGTCACATTAGATGTAAAGCAGAAACATGAGTATGACTCGCAACACAAAGAATAGGTATCATTAGTACAGTGAATCAATTATGCCAATCCCTGGCTCTCTAAGTCAGTGAGGACATTACATTCGCAGTGCAAGGGAGTTTATCAACTTTAACAACTTTCTTAAGCATGACATGCAAAAGAATATCAACCATCAATACGTTTGTTCTTGCCCAAAATCACGAGTTCCCTGCATGGACCATACCATGCAAATTTCAAACTGACTGAAATCCCCGATAGATGTTGAAAGTAGTTAACATTAATCAAAATGGTAGAAGTCATCAGCTTTTGATACAAGATTAAGTGCTTCCAATCATGGATAAGATAATTCAAATGCGAAAAGTTAAAGCAAGATGACCTTGTCTGTAAGAAGAATAATTATGACTTTTGTATGTGAGTAGAAGGAGCAAGCCTTGATAGACCCGGAAAAAATTGTGTGGACCAAACAAATATCTCAAGAAAAGCTCGATATTTCTATAAGTTACATAACTCCATATACTCTCTCTCTCTCTCGCAATTCTTTTGATATCATACCAATCATTTCATAGCTTGAATAAATTACCTCGGGAAGCTTGGGTAGCCTTCTACTCTCATTACGGTCAACAATGTCCTGGACTTTGTTCAAGAAATGGTCAAATTCTGGGCCCCTCGCGTCCAGGAACAGTAATAAATCTTTTACAAGTTTCTCTAGAGAAATTGACTCGTCACTTCTGTTCCTCTGAAATCTATCCTTAATCAATTGCACCAAGACAGCTGTCCCACTCCCCAACACCATCTCCTCCTCCTTCTTCTTCTCACTTTTCTTATCTGCTTGCACTCCGTTAATTTCCTCATGCTTTCCCTTTTCAATCAATTCACTTCCCTCCAGGGCAACAAATGCGGTAATTGCCTCCCAAGCCACTGTTTTCCAGACACAACCACAAAGCACGTACAATTCATGCACAAACTTCTCAGATTCTCCACCCATACATGCATACGCGAGCACCTTTTTCTCATTCACTAAATCATCCATACGCGCACACTCCTTCTCAAACATACCTGTTAAGCTGCTTTTCAGGGCATCGGCAGCAATCGCATCTCAATCCATCTTCGCTCGGCCTAAAGAGCTCTTACCGATCCTCAGCAGCACTTCAGCCAGCGGCCACAACTCAGTCACAACGTCATCCGCTGCAGAGCCATCAGCAGTAGACCCAGTTTTCTGTATTCTAACTGACGAATTCAGGTACACTCGCACCTCCGAATGCACTGATTCCACCACCCTTCTCAATGTTGCATGAGTTTTGGGAATGCGTGAGATTGCCTCGTTCTCCATCTTACCCACCAACTTAGACCCGTTAAGCAAAACCTTCATGTCGCTGGCAACCCCGACCTCATATTTCGAGGCGAACCCATCGCCCGAATCCGTCGGATTGAAGACCGCCACGTTGGCTTTGATGGCCTCGCACGCGACCGAGGAGGAATAAAAAGGTTCCAAGAAAATCAAATTCTTGGTTTAAGAAAATCGATTCTTTCGGGAGAAAATGCACTTCAATAACCAAACGGAGGATGAAACCCTCTGATTATTATATATCATCAAAATTAGCAATTTGACGAAAAATTTAAGAAAAATCGATAGAGGATTTATAATAAATTTGACATTTTTGGTAGTCAAAACAATAACTCGAGAAAAATTAATTATGCATACATACATATATATATATATTATATATATATATATATATATATATATATATATATATATACACGCGTGGAATGATCATGACATGTCACCCTCTAAAAAGATAACTACAGAAAGGTCTAGCGTGTTGATATATGGAAAAATTATATTATATGCTCTTACAATCATTAATTGATTGAATCCTAAATAAATTTCGAGTTTAATATGATCTTGTGTTTGCTATTGAAATTTTCTTAAGATAATAAGATTTGAGAATTCATATGTGGTCCCGTCACATTTGCGTGAGGAAAAAGGAATGTGTTAATATTCAATGTATGCGAATCCAACTCGAATCTATCGAGAGCAGGCAATATTGAGTCTCATTCAAGCCATAACATAAAATTTTATGGTAATTTGTCGAGTATAATTAAGAAACATAACGACATCGCGCGAACTCAAAACTTAAATGTTGTTGCACCAAACACCCGTTTCAAACACAACTTAGCAAAAGGTCAACAAACAAGTCCAATTCCACCTCCGAACCGGGGCCAAAGGTTTGAGTCCTAACTGAGTTCATTCCAGACCAGTCAATTCATGTCGACTTTATGAATCTAAATTCATTATTCTTTTGTTTCGCAATAAATAATTGAATTGAAAATACTTTTCTTTAAAATGATAAGAGATTTGACCATCCCCACTATAAACTTACAATTGTGGCTTTCATCTTTAACTATCAACGAAAGAAGTAAAAATTCTTTGCAAGAAAGTGTGTTTATGGTTTAAAAAAGCAATTCATTTGTAAAAGATAGGAAAGAAAATTACACTTTAATACAAAAGAGCTAATTATAAAGAATAATATGGTGCCAATGGATTAGTGCAATGTGGATGCGTCAAAAGATCGATTATTTTGTGGCAAAACAAAAGAGTAATAAATTTGTTGTATAGGTGGTACTAACCATTTGAAAGTACTTTCTGGGATTTAGACATCATAGAGGCTATAGGAGGCTGATGTTAAATATCAATCAATGTGTTTCGTCACTCTCTTATTGATCAAGAATTCTGCTTCCAATCCGGCCACCTAGAACTCCTTCACTAGTTTTGCAGTTAAGGGCAAGTCATCCCCCAAAAATCCGATCAACACTTGCGTCTCTGTAGGTCGAATTATTTGTTGATGTGAAAAAAGAAATCAGATGACTCTGTGATTACATTTTTCTAACGATATTCTCATTATCCATAAGTTTCTCATATTTCTACAGCGGAATGAGGCAAGTCTATGACATTACGTAAATCCAACAACTGAAAATCCACAGAACATCTAGAACTTTCAAGTAGTTAACTTCTATCTAAAATGGGAGATGCTAAAAGAGAATGTTAAGCTCAGCTGTCAGAATTAGATGTCTATGAAGGTAACAGAAAATAATGATTATATTATTCAATTGCAAAGAATAGATGAAATTGTGAAAAAATTTAAACTACTTTCTTCAGACCTTTCTTTTTCTTTTTTATACTCAGGAATTTTAATCCAGTATAAGGATATGAAAAATGGTTAAGAGGGCTAGCGACTGCTGATGTTATAAAATTGAACTCTCACATTAACTAGCATAGAAATATCAACAAAAGTACTCATCAAAATTTTCCCCAACTAAGTTCACTCACAGTTCATATAGGAAGGCCTATTATTATCTCGAAATGATTGGGTTATAAAAAGCATAAATGAATGCATGCATGCTATTACAGAAACAAATAAATTGGTTAGAATGGTAAGCTTCAATAAGAGCTTTTCTGTATTTATCCTTATAACTATTCGAAGAGCTTTGATAAACGTAATCTAACATTTAAAGTGTAATTTTCTTTCCTATTTCTTACAAATTAATTGTTTTTTTAAACCATAAACACACTTTCTTGTAAAGAATTTTTACTTCTTTTGTTGATAGTTAAAGATGAAAGCCACAATTGTAAGTTTGTAGTGGGGATGTCAAATCTCTTATCCTTTTAAAGAAAAGTATTTTGATGAGTACTTCTATTGATATTTCTATACTAGTTTATGTGAGAGTTCAATTTTATAACCTCATCAGCCGCCGCCCTCTTCACCATTTTTCATATCCTTATACAGGATTGAAATTCCTGAGTATAAAAAAGAAAAAGAAAGGTCTGATGAAAGTAGTTTAAATTTTTTCACAATTTCAACTATTCTTTGCAACTGAATAATAGAATCATTGTTTTCTATTACCTTCACAGACATCTAATTCTGACAGCTAAGCTTAACATTCTCTTTTAGCATCTCCCATTTTAGACAGAAGTTAACTATTTGAAATTTTTAGATGTTCTGTGGATTTTCAGTTGTTGGATTTATGAAATGTCATAGACTTGCCTCATTCCGCTGTAGAAATATGAGAAACTTATAGATAATGAGAATATCATTAGAAAAATGTAATCAGAGTCGTCCGATTTCTTTCTTCACATCAATAGATAATTCAACCTACAGAGACGCAAGTGTTGATTGGATTTTTGGGATTACTTGCCCTTAACTGCAAAACTAGCGAAGGAGTTCTGGGTGGCTGGATTGAAAGCAAAATTATTGATCAATAAGAGAGTGAGGAAACACATCGATTATGCAAAGAGTACCAGATCCCCTGGTTAGTTCTAGTAGGCGAATGGGAACCAAGTGAAGTTGTGGTGAAGTTGAAAGATTTCGAGAATGCCAAAGAGTAAGTAGTTCCTAGAAGCGCAATTGTTCAAGAACTCCTGAACCTTTTGGGAGCTGTGAGAACTTAGATTACACTACTACTTTAATATTGAGCATGCTTTGGATGCCATATACAAGTCTCTATCGGTAGGAGGATGCTACTTCTAGGAACAAGATTGAAACACTGAAAACGATTATTTAATATTCATATATATGCAGAAAATGTTTGATAGGACTTGCTATGGGAATTCTCTGTTGTAGGAGTAAAACTTTTTTCTTTTTCATTGTAAAAAAAAGATAGGGAGAGACGGTCAGCTTAAGTATCTCTTCTATCGTTTTCCCTATTTATCGAAATGCACTCCGTCATTACCCATTTCGATGTTGGAGGAACTTTCAACACAGACTTCTTTAGTTCTGTACTCTTAAGGTGTCACGCCCTGATCATCGGGCTCACACACATCCTTCTGATTGGTCGATTTTAGAATGCGATATTCCAAGACTATGTATCGCCAACCCTTTCATTTATTAAACACAGGCGGAAGCAGTTATAAATCCCCAGACAATAAAACGATCGGATGAAAAAGTAAGGCCATATTTTTCATATTGAAATTCACAATCATACTTTTATACAGAGCTTAACTTAAAGTATTTCACAACCTATTGATGACTTTCTAATTTCACTCTATTAACAACAAAACAGGATTCACAAAAGAGGATGGGATCTTAGTCCTCATTCGAGTCGTATTCAAAATCCCTTTCTGGATTATCATCTTCTTCAAAAATCTTTCTCCTCCTCAAGTTTCACATCAATGTTCTCCTTCTCCAATTCCTCTTCCTTGGGCTCATCTACAAGCCTAAAATGTTTGTCCCACAACCGGGATGAGATTACGTCTCAGCGAATTCTACCCCACTAAGACTCAATTAGGGAATCAATACACTACTCGGTTGCCTAAGCACAACACGAGTCAGAAGACTTACCTTGGCATCAGTTCCAACCCGCAATTCACTGTTATATACAGATGCTTCATATATCACATCGAACAGTCAATCAAATCACAACAATCGAATCAAATCATTGATCAATCGAGCTAGTCAATTACATGTCAGTCGGACCATCCCTACGTCATTCCCACTCATACCATATAACCTCCAATAGTACATTCAGTCATAGAGTCATATCAATGCTCTCGAGCGTCAAGTTCGCCAAAGTGACGTATCCACTAGACAATTGCATGCGTTCTTTAAGGCATCATTTTTGCCAGTAATGTTCTTAATCACCAAACCACACATGCCTATAACCATGTATTCAATAGACAGATACGTGCGTTCTTTAAGGCGCTGTTTTCGCCAGTAATATCCCAAATCACCGAACCATGTATGCCTATGATGATATATGTACTAGACCAATACGTGTGTTCTTTAAGGCGCCGTTTTCATCAGTGATATCCTTAGTTACTGAACCACGTAGGCCCATACACCGTATCTGATCGGTTAAAGCCTAGAGTATTTCCGATTCACTCTTACGATTCTACTCACTTTACAACTCATCAAAGCATTATAATTGTTAAATAAACATACTCAGCCAACTACCAATCGATCATTCGATTTCACTCAATTTCAATCAATTTAGGGCAAATCCCTAAAATATCACAATTAATTTAATTCCATGCAACGTAGAGCTCAAATAAATAAACAGACTGCACCACGACAATGCCAGCCTTAATTTCCGAAAATTAATTAATTAATTAATTAATTTCGAAAATTAATTAATAAATACTAAAAATTCAATTTCGCTCAAAATAAAGCCAATTTAAATAAACGAACTGCACCACGGTCACCAGCATAAAATTCCGGTCGCCGACCATCCCGGTTGAATTTTGAGAAAATAATTAATTAATTAAATTAATTTCGAAAAATAATATTTAATTACAAAAAATTCCAATTAGGCCCGAATTGCCAAATTGAAGCCCGATAAGGATTGGGAAAAATCCCAAGAAGCATTCATTAAATACTAGACCACATCCGATTGCTAAATGCACAATCAAATTATCTGATTTGCATCACAATTGATTAATAATCACTAATTTACATTAATCTAATCATCTAATCCTAATTAATTAAAACTAAACGACCCTTAATGAGATTACTCACCGGAATTGCGCACAAATTGGATCAATCCGACAGGGATGGCGCAAGGATCGATTCTTCCCAAAGCAACTCTCGGTTTCGGGGCTCGGAAACGGCCCAAAAGCGGGCCCAAAGGGGCTGGAAACCCACCGTGTGGGTTCACTGGTTTTGGCTGGCCGGAGCTAGTCCGGTGGCCGAGACGGCAAGAGAAGACCGGCGGAGGGCGAGAGGGGCTCCGAGGAGGCCGCGCGGTGGCCGGACGGAGCTGGGCGGCGGCCGGAGGTGGCTGAACGTGGCTGGACAGAGGCGGAACAGGGGCTGGGTCGCACGGCGGGGACGGCAGGCGCGGGCGTGAGGCGGCGGAGTGCGCGTGCGCGCGGGCGGCGGTGCGGCAGCTCCGGTGCGACGGCGGCGTCGGCGGTTGGCCGCCGCTTCCTCCTCGGGCGGTGGCTGGCAACGCCGCTTCGGCGTTGGTTCGCACAAACAAGAAAGGAGAAGAAAGAGTCGGTCACGAGGGATGGGGGGAAGAAGAGAAAGAAGAGAGAGAGAGAGGATAAGTGTTTGAAAAGTCAAAAAGTAAAAGGTTAAAGGAGAAGCAAAGTTGGAATTGGCGAGAGGGCAGTCGGTGGAGGGGGAAACCGCATGAGGGAAAAAGAAAAAGAGGGAGAGAGAGAAAGAAAGGGGGGGAAAGAGTGTTTGGCTAAAAGGGGAAAAAGAAATGGGGATAAATTTAAAAGAAAAGAATTTTCTCAAATTAGAAATTTTTATCTCAATTTCTTTTGAATTAGCTCAAAAATTCTCAAAAGAAAATACAATTAAAGTATTTGGTCCACACTTGCGCTTCTGCATCCAATTTCCCTGTTGAATTTCTCTCAAATAGCTCTCATAAAAATCAATTGATATCTCCATTATCAAATTTATTATTTTCATTATCCAATAATCCCTCATGCTCCTCAATTTCACAATCAGAATTAATCATCGGCTTCAACTAAATGAAAAATGCCACACGACAACTTTTTCTCAAAAAGTGTCGGGTGTCAGAATAATCTCCTGAGACTGAGTTGATACTCCTAAAAGTTATTGTGACATAACAGAAATTTTAATTTTTGAAATCGGATTTGAATTGGAGGTTAATTTCTATTCGGCATGTTTTTAGCGTAACCTAGGCTACCGGGTAAATTTCAGATATTTTTAAGTGCAATTGACCCGTGGTCGATTTTCTTCGAGCCACTATAAATCCACTCGACTCATTGGTGATTCTCAATTGTCGTGAAAATCCCGAGGATCCAAATACGGACACAGGTACCAAAACAATAAGAAAAACAGTCTAGTGTCGGTCGACATGAATTTTCTAATTTAGTGGTGTCATCCACGATTAGCCACACATCTCTATCGATCCAATCTATTTCTGATTTCAAATCGATTTTTAACTGTGCCGTAATGACCTCTAAAGATGGACATGGTCGAGAAGCCGATTCCTGATCGAGTTTCCAAGTCTATTGCCTTAAAAATTCTCAATAATTTCCCCATATAGTCTAATTATCTCAAGAATGATTAGTTATGAGAATAGCCCTACAGACACGCCAACGAAATGCTCGATTCATTCAAAAGAAAACATAATTGAAAATTTTGGGATGTCACACAAGGTAACTGAAATTGTATAATTTCTTTTCCAATTGAAAGTCACCTATCTGGGAACTTATAAAATTACTTATTTATTGTGCTTCAAACTTCCCTTAAAAAATGGGAAACTTCAAAGAACTCAATTTGGATCATAGAAAATATCGAGAAAAGTATACATGATTCTACATATCATTATGTGAATACTTTGGAAAGATTTCTAGTGAATTTGCGACTATTGTAGGATATGCATAAAGTAAAAAGTGGAAGGCACTATAGTCCATTTCGCTCTATGTAGTAAGGTGTCTACAATTAATTCTAGAACATAAGGCTTATAGAGCACTGGCTGGAATGATAATATGATGAGTCCAAGCTAATGGCAAGACGAATACTTATAACGCAGAAGGCCAAATCTATCGGCATGAAATATGATTTGGGCAACTTGATTATATAAGGATTGACATGGATAATGTGTCAGAAAGTGCGGATATTAGTGCTCATAATCTCAACCGTGTATCTCAAAATTTCATACTATAATGCAAGTAAGATTAGTGAGCTGATCTAAGTTTTGCAAGGACTCACATATCATTTCTCGAGAAAATTATTAAAAAGGTTATCACTTATTGCACTTCGAAAAATTCAATTTTAAAATTTTCAATTGAGTCAATTGAATCTTGAACCTTTTTGTATTTTGTCACATTAGTCTATCTAGCTAATTTTCAACAAAAAATGTTGGCGTAAGGATCTAGTTAGCGCTAATTGTCATTTAAAATGTATCGGTGCTAATATGGATAACTTTTTCTAAAATTTTTCTGATTTTTTTCCTTTTTTTTTTTCTTTTCTCCACTACAAAGCTAGTGAAGGTGTTATGGGATGCCGAAGTGAAAGCAGATTTCTCGGTCCATAAAAGAGAGTGCAAAAGCACATTGGTAACGCCGGAGGAAACCGGATCCCTTGGCTGGTGCTAGTAGGCGCACTGGTATTGAGTGAAGGTGTGGTGGAGCTGCAAGATACAGGGAATGCCAAAGACGAAGTAGTTCCTAGAAGCGCCATGGTTCATAAACTTTTGAACCGTTTGAGAACGGTGAGACCTTAAATTACATTACTACTTCTATACTATTCATCGATTTTTAACATTACCGGCAAGCAACAGTAGCTGTCATTAATGCTTATGATGCCAAATGGAAGCCTCCACAGGACCACAAGTTGTAAGATACTCTTCTAGCAACTAGGTAAAAATAATAGAAATAATCATTTAATATTTATATATATGTAGAATTTGTTGCCAGGACTTTACTATGGGAATTCTGAACCATAGGAATCAAATCTTTTTATATTATACATGTGCATATATATATATATATATATATATATGTATGTATGTATGTATGTATGTATGTATGTATGTATGTATGTATGTATGTATGTATGTATGTGCGCACACACAAATGCATATACATATATAATAAATGGATAGGATAGAGCAATTAGCTCATCAACATTTCGTAATGTATGAGTCAAATCTATTTTCAATCTAGAGTCGTGTTTTTTCACCATTTATTGAAACGTACTCATTGTCCCTAGGGCTTGACTCGAGCAGCCGTGGCTATAAAAACTTTCAAATCTATTTCACATTTTACAAAATAGAACTATATTCTCTTCTGCTTCTATAATGGGGTGGCATTCAATTTCCTGCTCCATCAGTTCTAGCTACTTAAATTATAAATTTTGCTGAGATACCAAATGTAGCAGCTTAGCCCTAGGATTTGCTACCTAATATTATTACAGATAGCTAAAAATTCATTCATGCAAGCGAGAAGCCTCACAATCATCACAACATGTTCAGGATTCTCGAGAGGAATATTAGGAAACAAAAATTTCTTAGAAGCTCATGACAAAAGAACTTTTCAACAGCCAATCTACAATCTCTAGAAGGAAGTGCTGACATGTAAGTTTTACAAGTGTCATAAAGAGGCAAAATTAAATAATGAGGTAACCTCTCTTCATTCTTCCAAAATTTTCTCACAGATAAAAAGTTTCATGGTTGACTACCCAAACGATCTTGAGTTTCAAAAAGAGATTGGGTAGGAGAGTCCTCTGTTCTTCACCCAAGGGAAATGGTGGAGATTTTTTATTATATACAAGAAAAGGGCCTGGACATGCTAATGAGGGAGCACAATAGCACTCTCTACGCAAACGAAATTACTTTTGAATTTTAAAAATCTTAGATCGTCTCCCTAGAAGCATGGCCAAATTTTAATATTTTAAGTTCTACAAACCCTGATGATATCAAACTTACATAAATCCTGGAAGCAGGTGCAATGCCTCCTAACTGTTACAGAATAAAAAAGGTGAAAAATCAAATCTTGCATGATGACATCTCAAGAGGTCCAAATGCAAGAAGCTATGTAGCAAGAAAACGAGGGTGAAAACTGTCAGTACAATTGTTTCTCCTATAACATTAAAAATGCTTTAAAAAAGAAAAAGAAAAAGATAGCACCATTCCATTGTTATCTGAATGTTTCTTGGTCCAGCTTTGAAGGAAGAAGCTTCAACATTTAAATGTGATTCAAAGTAGATATATTAACAGTCGGATTGAATAGAATTGCAGATCATATTATGATGTAAATTGATGATAGGCACATTCACAGCATCCTCCACTTTAAAACAAATGGAAGCTGCATGATCTAACCAAAAGTCAGCATTGTTTGGTTCCTGCAATTGCCTAAGCTGGTTGCCTTCTCATTCCTTTCCCACTTTATGGTCTCACCCATATTGTTTGTATATGACAAAATAGGTCATTATGTCTCTTGGCAGTTGACAAGTCAAAACATATTTAAAGAGTAACTCTTAACTTTTTTATGTACCAACTTTGCACAGAGTAAATTGTTCCCTTAAAGAACTGTGAAGTATAATTCCCGGAGGTTAATTGTCTCTAAAAATTACACTGAAAAACAGTACATGTGAACCTGACTTAATTGCGTCTAAATGACATCCAAAGAAAAATCATGTACGAAAGAGTAACTATATTCATAAGTGGTCCCTTACCAAGTACAATGAATAAAAAGAACGTAAACAATAGGGGTTCTTACAGGGGATATCCATGGATGAGTGACAACCACACAATGCCTATTACACTCCACAGCATTAGGGACTGGAAAACCATGCTCTTCCGATGCCTACAAAGTGAAGCAACTCCGTCGCAGTTCGGTGCTAATCATCAATATCAAATGGAAGAGCTAATGAATGCAGAGAAAAGCAGGATATACCTTCATAAAAGAAAATTCTTTAAGTGCAGCAAGTCTTGACAAATAGAGCCAATTATAACTTCTTCGATGCCTCAAGTAATCACACTTGGATTTAACTGCCCTAAAAGTTCTACCAAGTCTGTGTAGCTTCATAGCAAGGATGGAACCATCCTCCTTGGCAACCTCAAAGATATCTTGCAACAACATAGACCATCATTGCAAATTATTAGGATTTCATTTTCATCATATATAACCTAAAGTAGTACAAGTCCTAGGGATCAAATTTCCATAAAGCAGAATCTGACAGGAATTAACACGAAGGCAAAAACTTTGAAAACGATGTTACCACACTCCTTCCCGACCCCAATTTGACGACCAACAGTAAAAACTCCATGATTAACCATGGTCTTTATTGCAAGAAAATTATAACCAAGGTAGGTGAGACGAAACCCATCATCTATGTCCAGCAAAGAAGAAAAATTAGAAACAATGGGAATCCAAGGGACAAAGTCTCGAGAGTTCTCATATGGCTACTTACTTTTGGAAGAGTCATGGTGTACCAATTTGTGCTTAAGCAATTTCTTCAAAACTTTGTACGTATTGCCATGCCTAAGAAAGATGTTGGAAATTAAAACGCCATGATATAGAAAAAACAATAATAAAAGAGTTTGGAGAGCACACTTGAGAGAAGCGATGCGGTCCACAAGCTCGGAAGGGATGATTTCATGCTTACAAAAAAGAAAACATGTATAGATCGGTGACATGTAATGGAATGACCAACCTATAATGAACATGAATTCTAACTATTGTGCCTTTCATGGATTTGCGTCTCTTCTTCATGGGTAATAAGCTCTTGGAGAGCAAGCACAACACTAAGCTCTTCTAAAGCGGATTCCTGATTTTTCCTCTTCGTTTTTGAGGAACAACATTTTTTTATCCTATTGGTCTACCACGCTTTAGGTGTAGGGGATTTTGATCCATTTTAGCATATCCTTCAGGAACAGCTATTCTAGCTGGAACATTTGTAGATGAAATATAAGACTTCATTACCTTAGTAGCATTATTAAATGGGTCAGAAAGTCTGTTGACCATAGCCTGTAAATGGATTATGCATTACACCTTGTTTTCTCACTCAAGAGTCCTTAGGTTTAATTGGGATAAATTTTTCTTATTCCATGAGAAAACCTTAACTGATTTTTTCTTTGCAGTCATGGAAGTTGTTGGTGTCCCAATTGATGGAAACATAATCTCATCGAAATGACAATCTGCGAATCTGACAGTAAAAAGATCAGTAGTTGGTTCCAAGAACCTAATGATGGACGGTGAATTAAACCCAATATAAATGCCCATATGGCGTTGGGAACCCATTTTCATTCTTTTGTTGGTGCTACAGGCACCTATACTACACAACCAAATGTGCGCAAATGTGAAATATTTGGTTCATAACCAATATCCATTTGAATGGGAGATTGCAAAAGACTAGCAGTGGGGTGCAATCTTATTAAGGCTACTGCATGCAAAACTATATGACCCCATGCTGTATCGTTGAGATTCGTTCTCAATAATAAAGTGCGAATAATGATTTAAATATGTTTCATCAAGGATTCTGCCAATCCATTTTGAGTATGAACATATGTGATTGGGTGCTCAACCTCAATTCCAAGTGAAGCACAATAGATATCAAAACTTTTTGATGTAAATTTACCAGCATTATCCATCCTTATGCTTTTAATTGGATAATCAGGGAATTATGTCCGGAGCTTTATAATCTGCACAAGTAAACGTCTAAATGTAACATTGCACATAGATAATAGGCAAACATGGGATCATCTATATGATGCGTCCACTAGTACTATAAAATATCGAAACGGTCCACTTAGTGGTTGTATTGGTCAACAAATATCATATTGAATTCTTTGCAGGAATAAAGGGGATTCAAAATTAACATTTATTATAGAATGTTTGGTAATGAGTTTTCCTTGTGAACAAGCTTCACAATTATAATCTTTGGACAATAATACATTTGTATTCTTTAAAGGGTGTCCTTTTGTATTATGAATTATTCTACGCATCATTGAAGTGATGGGATGACCAACGCGATCATGCCATAGTCCAAACCGATAAGGTTTTACCAATCTCTATAATAAAATACTTATGAACCTTATATAATATTTATTATTTTGAAATTTTATTTGACTTTATAACTAATATTTAAATTTTATGATACTTGACACCTGAAGTTGTCAACATAAATGTAAATGGAAAATACCAAGAAAAAGGAAGATGTTTGTTTGTTTGATAGTGTATCAACACATACCATATTTCTTAGTAGACACTTTTTCTCAAGTACGACATTACGTAAGGCACATATCCATACAATATCAGGTCATGTTTTGATCATTGATGATTTTGGGAATGCCACAATTGTTTTGCCAAATGGCACCATCCTGCATATTGATGATGCATTTCTAAGCAATAGATCAAAAAAGAATCTATTCAGCTTCAAAGATGTACTTAGGGCGCGTTTGGTAACGATTCTGTTCCCGGGAGCTGATTCTGATCAGAACCGATTCTTTTTTATTTTGTTCCCGGGAACTGATTCTAAGCATTTTAAGCCGTTTGGTAACTGTCCAAAATTTCTGATTCTGGAATAGAATTGCGTTTGGTACCATGTTCATTAAATTCTGTTCCAAATCAATTTCTTTTAATTTTTAAATAATTTTTTTACTTTTTTCCTTTGTTTTCTTTTCCTTTTTAAATTTTTTTCTTTTAATTTTCCTTTTTTTCTTTTCTTTTTCTTTTTTCTTCCTTTTTTTTCTTTTCTTTTTCTCATCTTCTTCTTCTTCTTCCGGACCGGCGACCGGCCGGAGACGCGAGGCCGGCCGACCTCACCGGAGCGTCGCCGGCCCTCGTCGACCGAGCCTCGCCGCGCCGGCGAGGCTCGCCTAGCCCCGTCGGTGGCCGGCCGACCTCGTCGGGGTTGGGCGAGGCTCGCCCGCCACCACCGGCGGGGCCGGGCGAGCCTCGCCCGCCCGCCCGATCCGGCGAGGCTCGACCTCACCAAATCTGGCAAGGCCGAGCCTCGCCGGTGGCCAGGCGGGCCTCGCCCGGCCCCGCGAGGCCTCGCCCGGCCCCGGCGAGGCCCGCCTGGCCACCGGCGAGGCTCGGCCTCGCCAGATCTGGGGAGGCCGAGCCTCGCCGGTGGCTGGGCTTGCCTCTGGCGAGCTCGCCGGACCTTGCCCTAGTCTGGCGAGATCCGGTGAGCTCGCCGGACCGGCGGACGGCGGCGGCGGACGGCGGCGGCGGCGGCGGCGGATGGCGGTGGCGGACGGCAGACGGTGGCGGGCGGTGGTGGACAGCGGTCGCGAGATGGCTGAAGGGAAGAAGAAAATTTATTGATTTTGATTCTCAAATTCGTTCCCAGAACAAGAATCAACTTTTTTTTTATTCTTGATTCTATTCCCAATCTGTTCCCGGGAACAAAAATTTTACCAAACGTGATTCTTGGCCAAAACTGATTCCGGGAACAAAGAATCATAATTTGGCCCTGTTTGGATGGTTACCAAACAGGGCCTTAGAAACATTGCTTTGCAAAACTCTGCTTGGCCTGTGATGGGAGACTTCAATGCAATTAAAGACCCATATGACCGGGTTGGCAGATTCGATGCTTGGATACTGTGTTTTAACGAATTTGGACAGTGCTTGGCACAAGCGGAACTCGAAGACCTCAGGTATGTAGGATTCAGATACACTTGGACAACTTCAATGGGCTCTGCTAGAAAGGCAAGAAAGATTGATAGAGTTCTGATAAATTGTAAATGGAGCCATGACTTCTCGCACTTCGAAGCATCCTTTATGGCGTCGGGTATATTTGATCACACTCCTATGGTGGTCAAGGTGCTTAACCCGAATCCTCGAAGGAAGCCGTTCAAGTTTTATGACTTCTAGATGAAGCACCTGGAATTTGATACTATTGTTTCTCAAGTTTGGGAGGCCCTTGTGGAAGGAGTTCCTATGTTTAGACTTGTATGTAAACTGAAGGCTCTCAAACAACGACTTAACACTTTGAATAGAGTTTCCTTCTTTGACATCTCAGTTAGAACATCGGAGGCAAGGATGGCCTTAGAGACCACGCAGGCGGAGTTGCTGCAGGAGCCAGCTTCTACTCATCTGGCTGAGATGGAAAAGGAACATCGACGTGTCTTTGCTAGGCTAAGGTCCATGGAAGAGTCTTTCTTCAGGCAGAAATCGAGAGTCAGGTGGCTCAAAGAGGAAGACCACAATACTAAGTTCTTCCATCAGTATGTCAAAAAGAGAGTTGAGGAATAAAGTCATTTCTATCCAGGATTTGGAGGGGAACCTTATCTCTGATCTGCAGTGGGTCCAGTAATGCTCTCTTCAGTACTTCCAAGACCTCCTGGTGCTGCAAGCTCAATTGGGTAGACCTTCGGTGGAGGAGATCCGCGAAGTCATCCAGCACCCTCTCTCGGTTGATCAAGTTAGTTTCCTAGCTCGTCTGATTACGGAGTTAGAGATCCGGGATACTTTCTTCTCTCTAGCTAGGGGTAAGGCACTGAGACCGGATGGCTTCATAGTCGAATTCTTTAAAGAAAACTGGGAGACGGTAGGGCACCTAGTTATTGAAGCGGTGTTGGACTTCTTCTCCACCGGGAGGATCCTAAGGGAGATTAATAACATCATTTTGGTGTTGGTGCCGAAAGTGCTGAATGTGTATTCCGTTGAGGATTATAGGCCCATTGCCTCTTGCAACACTATCTACAAGTGTATTACCAAAGTATTGGCCAACCGGATAGCAGCTGTCTTGAAAGACGTCATTAGCCCTTTTCAGAATGCATTTGTGAAGGGCATGAGGACCAAAGATAATATATTGCTGGTCCAGGAGCTCTTTTCCGGCTTCCATCTTCAACCATACCTGCCTAAGTGTGCAATCAAGGTGGACTTTAGAAAAACTTATGACACGGTTGATTGGGGGTTCCTTGAGAGAGCCCTCTTGGCTTTTGGTTTCCCGGAGTTTATAACTCGACTGATTATGACGTGTGTTCACACTCCTAAGTTCTCGATTGCTTTGAATGGGGAGCTTCATGGATTCTTCGCGAGTGGTCGTGGACTTCGTCAAGGTGATCCTATTTCTTCATATTTATTTACCTTAGTGATGGAAATCTTATCAGGGATCTTATATAGATGCTCTTTGAAGCTGGAGTTTAAGTTCTTCTGGAGATGCAAGCCCACAAGCCTTTCGCATCTTTTCTTTGCGGATGACGTCTTCTTGTTTTCGGGGGCGGATTTGCCCATTATAGCTATTCTTAAAGAAGGCCTTCAAACCTTCTCTAATTGGAGTGGCTTGTTCCCAAATCCAAATAAGAGTGAAATCTTCCTTGCTGGAGGCACTCCGTCCTTAAGAAACTAGATTATCTTTGAGTTGGGCTTTTACGAAGGTAACTTGCTGACTCACTATTTGGGGGTTCCTATCATTACATCGAGACTCACTAAGGCTAACTGTTGCACTCTTGTCAACCGCATCACGGTGAGGGTTTAGTCTGGGACTCATCGCTTCCTTTCTCTGGCTGGGTGGTTGCAACTCATTAGGTCAGTTCTTCAAGCTATCCAAGCCTATTGGGCGAGTGTTTTTGTTTTACCTGTAGCTATTCTAAATCAGATTGGGAAAATCCTCAGACAATTCCTTTGGAAAGGCCTGGAGCTAGGTAGAGGGGGTGCCAAGGTCGCCTGGGAGGATATTTGCCTTCCAAAGAAGGAAGGAGGGCTTGGTATCAGGAGGCTTAAAGATTGTAACAAGGCTGTCATGTTAAAACATATATGGCTCTTATTCTCAGATAAAGAAGCTCTGTGGTGCAAGTGGGTTTATTCCACATTTTTCAAGGACAGGAACTTTTGGGTTGCTAGGAAGCCAACCTGTTGTTCCTGGGCCTGGAAGAAGCTTCTAAGTCTCAGGAGCGAATTTTGAAACGCCTTCTCTTGGAGGATTGGGGATGGCCACTCAGTCTCTCTTTGGTTCAACAACTGGCACCCTAGGGGACCGCTAAATTTAATCTTCTCAAACTCGCTTATCTACAGCTCAGGGTTATCTAGACAGGCCTCAATTGCAGAACTTTTCCCTAATGTTGGCCAGGCTCTCAAAACAGTCCTTGAGTCATGGGATTATCCTCTTCCAACCCCTACTCAAGTAGCGGATTGCTGTTGCTGGCGGGAGAACCCGTCGGGCCGGTTCACGGTAGCAAATGCTTGGGAAACCATCAGGAGCAAGCAGAACATCGTGTTTTGCCAAGGTATCAGCTTAACCTTTGGCTTATGGCCAAGCGGAGATTGCCCACACAATCTCTGTTATTGGCTCATAGTAGAATAGAGAGGGGATCCTGTGTGTTCTGCAATGGGTTGCTCGATTCCATCAATCATTTGTTTTTTGATTGCTCTATCACGGTCGGTATCGCTTTCTTTTGGGTGGTGAGATGCAATTTGCCTTGGCAGAACATGTCTTGGGGAGAGAATCTCCAGAGGGCCACATCTTTCTTGAAGGGTAAGGACTTCTCTAAATGCATTGCTCACTTTTCCTTTGGGGCTCTTTGTCACATTATTAGGAAGAATAAGAATAGCATCCTATTTAGAGAACAACCCATTATCATCCCGACTACGAAGAACCATCTTCTTAAGGTGGTCAGGGATAGAGCTAGCACCTTCAGAAATGTTGAGGATAGCTTCAGAAATAGAAGGTTGCAAAGGAGCTGGGGCACCGATCCCATTATTTTCTTAGGAGACCCGTAATCGACCCTGGTTTCAATTGACACTTCAAGGAAATGCTAATGCTTTAGTGCACTAGTGCTTTGGAGCTGACCTCTCTTCTCCTTCGCTGAGATGTTTGGTTCTTAGCCAGTTGTTCATACTGTGCCTTTCTAGTTTATTGTTTGCCTTCTTTTAGGCGTTGCATTGTGTTTTACATCATGGCATACTTCCATTCATTATGTTTATTCATCTTGAGTGTAAGTTTTGGTGCCGTGATTTTTTTTTGTTCTTTTGACATTTCCTCTTTATATTATTACCTTTACCAAAAAAAAAAAATGGCGTAGGTTTCAATGGCCTTAATCATAACACAATACCAACCCATAGAATAAGCTTTTAACTTATCATAGATGGTCTTCAGGTCCTTCTTATAAGAGGTAATGACAATATATTTCTTACCTTGCTTATAAATAGTCTCAATACAGTACCCATTACGGCGTACATCTTTGAAGCTGAGCAGATTTCTTTTTGATCTATTGCTTAGAAATGCATCCTCAATATGCAGGATGGTACCATTTGGCAAAATAGTTGTGGCATTCCCAAAATCATCAATGATCGGAACATGACCTGATATTGTATGGATATGTGCCTTACGTAATGTCGTACTTGAGAAAAAGTGTCTACTAAGAAATATGGTATGTGTTGATGCACTATCAAACAAACAAATATCTTCCTTTTTCTTGGTATTTTCCATTTACAATTATGTTGACAACTTCAGGTGTCAAGTATCATAAAATTTGCATATTAGTTATAAAGTCAAATAAAATTTCAAAATAATAAATATTATATAAGGTTCATAAGCATTTTATTATATAACCATATTAGAGAACAATAAAAGGTAATACATTTAAAGAAAAGCAATTAGAAAAGAAATTATTAGAATCATAAAATTTGAAGTCCAAGTTGTCATCCACCAATCTGATGCCTCATCAAAGTAATCAGAGGTCCTTAAAAAAATCAGAGACATATAGGGATGCATTTGCTACTTCAAGAGCAAGAGGAGTCCTACCGACAGAGATATTGGTGGCCTCAACAGTGGTTATGGCGATAGGATTGATTTCAATGGCATGAGATTTACCATGCTTGCCCATATTTTTTTAAAAATGCCTAGTATAGATCAACAAAGTGCTTTGACATACAACAAGTAGTGACTTGTGCATAGTCATGTTACAATGATGGCAAATACTTTCATTAGTCACATTCTTTGGTTTAGTTTCTTTGTCACGATTCACGCCAAAGTTAGATTTCCTAAGACAGTTAAATTTTTTGACATCCCTTCTAAGATTATGTTCTTGCCGCGCCTATAGCCCTTAAAATGGCCAGCATTTTTTTTAGAGTTACATGTGTTTCGAGCAATACTTTTGAGCCAGTAGGTCTAATATCATGATTTTTTAGTAGAAATTCATTAGTTTGCTTAGCAATAAGGAGCACAGAAATTAATTCAAAGTTTGTAACAAACTGACACTACCAGTATTGCTGTTGCAATACAATATTCGAAGAATGGAATGTGGAGAAAGTTTTCTCTAACAGTTATGCATCAGTGAGCGTAATACCGTATAACTCAAGCCGATAAACAATATTAAATAAAGCAGAGTTATAGTTAGACACTAATTTAAAATATTGCAATATGAGATTTTGCCAGTCATATTGTGCTTGAGAGAGGATAGCAGTCTTGGTATGATTATACCTATCCTTCAACCTCTTCCACAAAGTCTAAGGGTCTCGAATGGATAAATATTGAGTCTGCAAACTCTCATGCAAATGTCGACGAATAAAAATCAGTACATTTGCTTTATCAATTGCATTTGAGGTTCCAACTCCTGTAATTACATTAGCAAGACATTGCCCTTGGAGGTGCTTTTCTATGTCAAGGCAATATGATAGATAATTATTTCCACTCACTTTAAGAATGTGGAATTTTGGCTTTTTAATATTTTCCATAATTCTTGCAAAAATAAATCTTTAAATTAATTAGAATGATTTTCAAATATCCAACGTCACTTTAAGAGCAGAAGGATACTTTTAAAATTGAAATTGGTTTCAGGCCAAGAAAAAAAAATGAAGAATTGATAGGAGAATATGAAGTATAAGTTGATTAATGAAAACAAGTAGAACACTTACCTTGCAAAAATCACTTACTCAATTGGTAGATCTTCGTGCTGACAACATGTTGTAAATTATCGCGTCACAAATATAAAATAGAGAGAACAGAGATATTGAATATAAAAAGCTAGATAAGAAAATTCTATTTTCACTGTCACTTTTTACTATGACAAAAACTAAACTCATATTTATAATAAAACAATGATGCACTTATCATTAATGTCAATATATTGAATAATACATATATTGGATAGGGAGATAAATATTCATTGAATAGAGATGTGTACTTATAATGTAGGATACAAATGTACCATAATAAGTATATTAAATAAGATAAATATAATGAATATTCATTCATATATTTCATTCATTTATGTATTTCATAACAACGGCTTATTATAACGTGAAGAAATGCATCTCTCTTGATCTTGGTAAATTTAATGTCTTTAGACTCACATTGAACCGGTGCTCTTGACCATTTCTTCAAAATCAGTCAAATTAATAATCTCTCTTAAGCTTCCCTCCCCCTTGTTTCCATTTTATTCCAAAGTAAGTCATAAGTGTCATAACTTTCATATAGTACTCAACTATTAAGCGCCGTAACTTCTATAAAAGATTCTCTCAAATGTCATAACTTTCAACCAATCGCTCAATGCTGAAAAATTTTAAAAACTTATGCTTGAATATCGGAAATCCGACGTGGTATAACATTTGTGATGAATGTTTTTAAAAAGTCATGATACTCAAATGATCAATTGATAAATTATATGGCACTTAAGTAATAAAAAAAAAATATGATACTTAAATGAGCACTATACATTAATTATGATAGTCAAGTGATAAAAAAAAAAAAATTTATGGCACTTGAATGAGCACCCTACGAAAATTTATGGCACTTGTATGTTATCTCCAAAAGTATATGCTTCCTTTTGTTTTTAACATATGAGTCTGAGTGATGATAGGATAGAGTGTTGCAGCCCGCCCACCAGTCTACTCAAACAGAGATAATTGAATAAACCATCCTTCATTTTTTTGTTTGGTTGTAGAATCCTTCGCTATACTCAGACGATGAAATTATTTAGATAGAAACTTGTGTGTTGGATTAAATTCAACGAGATCATACGACTGGTTGATATTCCTGAACTTTTACACCCGATGGTTTCATAGAATTCTAACCTTGTCAGATTAGAAGAACAAAGTGCAAAAATTCCCTTTTCGCGGTTTCCAATCGACCTCCTTATCTAAAGCATAAAGAGTCCTCCCTACCATTGCGTATCGAATCGCAAGGAATTAGGCTTAGCAAAAATAGAGCGCCACGCGATTATTCCTGCATATAAGTAGATCTCCTCCTCCCACAGTACTATTCAACTACCAGCAATCTGCTTCTGTCTGCGAGTTCCTGCTCATTGTAAATTGGTACTGTGAATGAGAGAGGCTAGTAGCGAGATACAAGTTGGAATCCAACTATATGTGATGCAAATGAAGCTATCAAAGTAGTTGACGCAACTGAGTTTCTTTTTTGCGACACAGTCTCTCCATCTGGGTGATGCATGTGTGTGAGTGAGTGAACGGAGATTGTTTGTTAATGTGAAGTTTCTTCTCTGTTCCCTATTTTTATCCTTCGTTTTTATGGCTCCAGATGAACTTGCAATGACTATTGTGTATGTTCGCAAAAGTATATAAAGCAAGGAATTATACTTTCAAAGAATCCCCTTGGAAATTCAGTTCAATTGCGAATAATATATGGAGATCATGGTTTCCAAATGGGAAAAAAAAGAAAAATAAAAAAGAGCCAAATAAATGCTCAATACAAAGTTACAATAGGCTTCTCATCTAAAATTCAATTAGAGCGAGTCGAAAAGCTCAACAAAATTAGATGGTCTTGTCACGAATTCAAAGTATAAATTTTAAAAGTTTTGCTCTTGGACCCGGCGTTATTGAAAAACTATTGTTAAACACAATGAAAGTACCACTCGAATTGAATTGTCAAATGGGAAAAGAAAGAACGGAGTCAAAAGGAGGCGTCTCCAATTTGTATTGTTTTTATTTTTTTCATGCGTTCCCAGGGCCAAATGAACAAAATGCAACAAAATTTGGAAAAATCTAAAGGCACATATAATAAAATAATATCCGCCGAAGCAGATATCCAGAGACACCAATTTCCGAAGAGGAAGGAGCTCGCAGCGGGGGGTGGGAGTTCCCCCCGTCGTCTTCTCTCGTGTCATCATGTCAAACCTTAACCAGCATCGTTCTCCCTTCGCATCGTTCGCCTGCATCTCCCTCTTCGCGGTCCCGCCGCTTGCTGAGGATGTCTACTCATCCCATAATCCCTGATGGTCCCCTTCACCTCCTTCTCAAATGCCACGAATTGCCGGTCGAGATGGAGCCCTCATCGTCGGAGAAGCATGAGGCCGACTATGACGACGACGACGACGACGCGAAACCAGAGCAGGTCGTCCAAGTCCCCCGGCAAAAGTACATCCCCGTCACTAAGGAACAGCTTTTGGACACCATTTTGACGACCGCGTTCGACGACCCGGACGAAGCCCTTCAGTTCCTCAATGTGTCTCGGTAAGACTTCCTCTCTACTCCTCATCTTCACCGTCCTAACCGAATCGCGAAAACTCGATGGTACTACCTCACTCATTTACTTCCGTTGGACGCCGACCAAGGTGTTTGGACGCCATTATTCATGCTGAACATAAGGTCGTTCTAGAAGACATGCGGGCTGATTATTCCATCATTTCGGGTTTCGCGGGAAAGGAGGAAACGGTTGATGATGGGAGGCAAAGCGAGCTCGTCGCCGATGAGATGAAGTCAGACGCGACCATGAGCGGCGAGGAGGGTAAGATAGAAATTGAGCAGCAATTTCCTCTAATGTCCTCTACTATGTTGAAGAAACTGATTGGTTCCTCCGTAAACAATGGGAGGAAATGCGGTGGTGATCCATCCAGGTTAGTTATGGTGCCACATAGCAGCAAACGTGCTTCAGAATTCAAGTGAATTAAGTTTCTCATTAAGTCGCCTGTTAATTCGTTATTCCAGTTCATGCTCAGGCAAATCTGACTCACGACAACCATTTTTGTTAGAGTTTCTGTGGCCACTCGTTTCCAGCGGGCTTTCATGCAACTTCTTTGTAATGCACAGTTTGAAGAGCTATCGGCTAGCGATTTAATGTTGACATCCGCATTGAATACTGACTATCTTCTTACTTTGCCCATATATGTTGACTGGAAGAGAGCTTCTAAGGCCAATTCTATAATTTACAGGTAAACATATCCCATATAATGGTGTTTTTTTTTTTTCGAAGATAATGGTGTTGAAAGTTTGATATTTTCACCTATCTCTATGCCGAGTTTGGAATTGCCTACTGAGAAGATGTATTACTGTTGGACATTTTTTATTCCAATGACCTTGTTGCAACGCAATCCAACTGTTGCATGGTTTCAACTGATGTACAATGCTGATGACATGACATGTGATTGCGGCATGCCATTGTTTCTGGTGCTTATATTGTGTTCTCTTTGTCAATTTTGTTTTATTCTTGTTCTATATGTGTTTTGATTGCAAGCACTGAATTGTGCAGTTATTTGCCTTTTGACTCATTATGTACTAGAGTTCTTGCTATATATCAGCTTATCAGGCATGTGAAGGAGCTGCTTGGATTTGATAAAAAAAAAAAATTGAAGCTGCTCGGATGAGAGTGCATGCTCCTGTTCTTACATACAAACGCTTGGACGAATTGGATCTGTGGAATCCTGATACAAAGCATATTCATAATGCTAAACAGATAACTACATTTACAAGTGTGTTGTTGCTGATCCCACTTAGTGGAATAAGAGGCTAAGTTCTCTTACAGCTAAAGCAACCGAGAAGTTTGGCTATACTTCTATTAATTTGGGTTTCCATTGTAGAGCTCTGCTACTATATCTTGAGTTATCTAGAGTTTTACTCTGCCAGTGTAGAAGAAATTTAGATTGTACTGCTAATTGCTTTTATATTAATACAGTCCAGTAAAGAAGAAGAAGGTTTTTGGACGTCTTAAATAGCTTCTTTACTAATATACTGACAGTAAAATTTTGTTTGTCGGATCTTTTTAATTGTACTAAGTGAGGACATCAGTTGGATATTGTTTGCAGTCAATGGATCTTTACCTTAGTTGTGAGAAAAATTTGAAACTTCTCTACAGCAGTGTGCTATATGAAGATGCTATATGAGGATGTTGTCTTTCTCATTTGTGATCCCTTCATTGAATCTATGTGGATGACTTGCTATTGGCTTACATTTTCTTTCCAGTCTATCATTATCAACTCATATCATACAGGCGGGGTTATGCAACTGAGAGGCAGAAGGGCCTACTGCTAGTTGAAAAATTGGATTACATACAGTCCAAACTTCTGCAAGGAATTCTTGTTACCATATCAAAACCATTGGGGAAGCTTGGCGTGTGGGTGATTGAGGTCATTCTTTTCTCTGCAGCATGTTTCTACATCCGAGGACCTCATCTTTTCATTACTGAATGCCTAAATATAAATGAAGGCTGTATGGGTTTAATTCAATAGAAATATGCCTTTCATGCTGGAAATCTATTTTCTACAGAACAATAAAATCTGAAGAGCATTTTGGATATCAAGAATATAGAGTGAAGGTTGGAAATTTTGAAAGATGAATCTTGTTTCAGAAAGAGAAAATGAAGGAGAACGGTTTTGAGATGGAAGTTCTGGAGCAAAACTAATTTGATAGGATCTTCTCCTCTTTTTTTAGGTGCTGAAGATTCTGAAAAGTTCATCGTGCCTGTTATCCAAGCTTTAGGTGAAAGTAGACTGCAGTTTCTTTGTTTTTAACAAAAACAATCTGTTTATTTCACAAGCACTCCCTGTAACGTATTATTTCCCATGAAAAGAGAAGATGATAGTTTGTAATATTTTTGGTGAACCGGACATACCCAAACGTTCTTTGAGGCTTGTCCTTCGGGCCAAAACCAAAATTTGCTACCTGTTTTACACCATTTCAAGTAACTTCTATGATTAAATTATAAGAATAAAACTTTCATGGTTAATTACATTTAAAAATAAGCAAGGGACAAAGGATGTATATCCACTGGATAAGAAGTCCTTAAAACCCAATACTCATTGAAAGTGTTAAGTTGCTCAATATTTGACGCTCATAATAATTTAGGAAAGGTGTTGAGTTGTGTAGAAATAAGAGAAGACAAGCCCCAAATCTATCATTTGATACTCCCGAGAAATGCTTACCTGTAGGTGGTTTGTGCTTACATGAAAGAGTCACCAATTGCTCTATGACTTAAATTCTGGCTTGCTGTTGACTACGTATTATGGGTTGTCGCCCTATATTCTTGATGTTAGTTGGAGAGTTTGGATTAGCGGTGTGCACCAAGTCCACTTCAAGCCAAGAATCGGCTAAAACCATCCTCATCAAGTCGAGTTCCAAGTTGGTTCCCAAAGAAATCGGTCCATTTCTCAATACTGAAACCATGGAATTGGCCTTTATCTGGTTTGACTCCCGGTTCTTATGTTAGAACCACCTATGCGACCTTGGAACCGACCAACCAAGCTGGTTTCTAGGCTTGAACCAATCTAGAACCAGCATTACACCTTGTTTGTAAAAAAGGAAAGCAAGTTGCAACCAAGAGGAATTGGAACCCAATACCTCAAGTATGAGGTATGTGCAGAATACCTCTAAGCTAACAAGAGTTTACTTGACGATATCTACAAAATATGTATATGGCATCTATGACCTGATTTTTGTGAAAGTAACCTGGTTCTCAAGTAACCGACCTGAAATTGGTCAAGTGTGAAAGATTCGGTTTCTGATTGTAGTGTCAGAAATGAAGTACCCAATTCCTGAGTAGAGTCTCTCTTGTGAAAATCAGATCATAGATGTCGTATGTTATTTTCCATTGCTCATGTCCAGGCCAGTTGCAGATCAAGTGTAACCAATACCTCTAGGGTCAGTACTAGGTTCTAGCTTTGAAATAGACTCATCCTGGAACCAATCACCCATAGTCTAGAAGTCCAAGCAGCAATGTTTTTATGAATCTGATTTTTCTATCTCAATCTTCCCTTCAATGATTTTAAGAACTGATACTCCACCAATTGTTGTAGGGTAACAACATTCTGTCCTTTTTTGAGGTTATTTATTATTCAAAAGCTGGCAGCATACCTCCAATGAATCTTATGTACCTAAAAAATTGTGGTATCTGCCATTACCTTCACATGGCATTTTCTTATCCTAGTTGAACACTACACCTAGTACTTGTGACCCTTGGACATGGAAAGGCCTTACCCTGACTACTTATGTGAGAATTTTTGTGAATAGAGTAGTTGCAATTTACATATTTTCCTTGATACAGTTGTGACATTACAGCATTGTCCCATATCAGATTATTGATCAGGTATACACTTTACTTGTAGGCGCGCTTGGACATTGCCACAGTAGTGGGACTTCCGGCCTACATTATAAACTACAAATTTGAAGATATATTATCCTCACCGTATGGAATTCCTGCCTTTGCACAATTCTTCGCCTGTTTTTAAGCATCCTCCTTTCAGAAGATAGGACGTTGCACATAGGAAAGAACCTATGCTCTATTTTGTGGGCATCCTGTAGTCTTCTATGGAATGGTAGAACGCATTTTATATGTTCTTTTCTCCAACTAAAGTCTCAAGCTGATGCCTTTCTACAATTTATGATAGCAGTTGTTCATCTTAATTTAGTTGCATCATTCTTAGAGATTTCTCTCATTAAGTCACCTTGAAAGTTTAAGCATCAAAGATGCCATTGCAACATGAACTGAAACCAGCTTTTTGTGTAGAAGAGTCCTGGAGGCCTTGCTGGGGAAGACATAAATTGTGAGAGATGTGCACATATGTTATAGGATGGCTCTGAAGTTCTAGTTTGGTTTGGGAAGGGATGCATGAATGTTCTTAGGAGGACTAGAAGTTCACAAATCAACTGGTAGCATAGTTTGTACGGATAAAAAATGATGTTTGTTCATCAGAACTTAACAAACAGTGGATAAGGACATTGGCCATCCTGGACATAAGGGAAGCAACCAAAAAAAAAAAAAAAAATCAATTTTCTAACTGCTACATTTCTCAGCATTGGGTTTCATGATACAAAAGAAAGTTGGGGGAATTTGTGTCATAGTGGGCAAGTTTAGGGTTTTTGGTGACAAAAGAAAGTTTGAGATATTTGTGTCACAGTGGGCATAATTTGAGGTTTTTTATGATATTTTCCCTATATTACAATAAATACTAATGAGATTTTTATTGCTTCCGAGCCTTTCAGTTGTCCTATCATAGTGCATGCAGATTTTCCTAAAGATTGGTTATATTGGAATTTCTGTTGCTATTTTTTGGCCAAAAGTTTCAAGATGACAATTTTTAAGCTTTAGGGGTATCCTTTTTTAACTAGGATTTGTCCATTACCTCATGATCTTTGATGAGACAAAATGAAAGATATGGAAGTCTCTTGCTATGCTCTGGAAACTGCTGTGCCCTTTCGTTTCCATGGTGGGTGGACTGCAGAGTCTTATGACTCTTGTCAATGCAAATATCGATGAAATATATTCCACTGCATTTCCCTCAATGTCATTTCAATTGGATTTTTTATTCTTCAGTCAAGAGCACTGAAGGATCAGTGTCCTCTGTGTACCGGTACAATGTAGTTAAAGAGATAACCATAGGAAGTCCAGTTTCTCTAGAAGATCAGCTGCAAAATTAGAACGCAAAGATTAGATGCAAAGTTTGATTATTAAGGTTGGTTATATTGTATAATGAAAGCCTTTGGTTCATTGACTAATCTGGAGGTGAAATGCAATTAGTGAAATCTACTAATATTATTCAAAATTTGTGTTCAAAATCCATAGTAAATAGTAGCAAGAAATATGATGTTAAATCGAAACCTACATAAAGTATTAAAGGAGCTTCAGCCTGTTGTTCAAAATCTTGACTGGGTTGGCTTGGCTATGTGGTATAGTGGAGCAAGAAAAACAATAGCTTAGGGGACTAAGAGGAAACAAGAGGATCAAAGACGAAGATTGGTTACCTACTCTTAATGGTCAAAGCAAACCCTTCCAGTCTGAATTCTTTATCGTGAAATGACTTCAATGTTGCTTCTGGATTGAACTTTTGTCTCTATCATGAGTGTTTCAGAATTTGCCAATTTTTGACTTTGACATCTGCTTTTCAGAATACTCAATTTTTCCACTAAAACTAAATGTAGGTCAGCAATATTTCTTGATGCAATTGCCATTAGCGCCCTTGTTATATTTCTGATTCGTGTAGTGCTGGGTTACAATCAGACACGAGAGAGGTATCAAGTAAGCGAATATTACTTACTTTTTTGTTATGATTTGACTACAGAAGCATTTTTTTTTTTTATTGTTACTGTTAGTTGAGATTATACTTATGATATCTTTGATGATCTGTTATTGCAGTTATCGGTGAACAGGACTCTTTACGAGAAAACTCTAGCAAGTGGATTTGGCTCTGTTCATTTTCTTTTGGATGCTTCCGAACAGCAACAGGTAAGATGATATTTTTTGCTTTCAGGGCATGAGATTAGCCTATTATCAGCAGTACATATTTTGAAACTATGGACAAATGACTTCAGTTTTTAGGTAATCAAATCTTCGACTTTTTGCCATTATATTATGCCACTTGGTCTTCAAGTACATGAACACATTCTTTTGGAAGGACTTAATGCAATAAAGGGAGTAAAGACAATAATTCCGAGAATCAGACTGGATATGTTGTTTGGACAAAAAATAATATTAAACCCGATCAGTACCTGGCTCTGTTGAATTGGGAGTAAGCCGGATTAATACTGTCCCCTTTCTCGATTACTTTCCAAATTTTGTCAGGTTTCCAAATCATTTATATTAGCAATACAGTAAAGCAAAGCATTTTAAGAGCAAAATAGGAATATTTATTCCTAATTCCGCAATTCACCATCTTTGATTGCTGCATGCAGTATAAGGAAGCTCTTTTGGCCTATGCAATCCTACTAAAAGCAAACCAAGACCAGGTTTGCTCTTTCTCCCATTAATGTTTGGTGTGTTGCTTCATCTACTGAGTTTGCATAAAGCAACTGGTCCAAATTCCCCAGTACGTGCCGCATTAACATGGTTCTAGTAACACCTGTGAAGTTGCTTTGTGTTAAAGTGTTGAAGTCATGTTTTGTAATCGTGTCAAGTTGTGTCATTGGAAAGCACTATTTTTTCATTAATCACGCTCTAAAAAACTCATATATATTAAATTAATTCATGGCACTGAGCAACTGGCAATGTGAGTTAGTTGTTTGATTCCAGGATCCAAGCGGACCCACTTAAAATCTTTACTGAACTATGATCGGCCTTCTCTAGTAGTGGCATACCATCCAAATCTCCCCCGAAGTCGTTACTTTGACCGCAAAGAGGGGGATGCTGGGAACTCCTACTACTTCTAGTTAGTCTAGCTATGTCATTCTTTCTTTTCTATCGGTGTTGGAAATTGCCAGCCTCTTTTCTTTTTCTTTTCATTCATTTTTCTAATAAAAAGCTAGTTTCGGAATGAGCCAGCCTGTGATGTAGAGTGATTGTGTAATATGTACATATAGAGGAGAGGAAACACATAAGTTACTTGAGTTGATTGATGGGGAATAGCTTTGGTAATGTCAGATCCAGGTGCTGCATGTTGATGGTTAAAGTTTGCTTTAGCGGCTGTTATGGACCAGGTCTCCAGCATGTTGAATCTATAGGATAAGTGCAAGCATAATCGCTCTACCGAAGCAGCTATCCTTCTTTACTTTCTGAATTAGCATCACTTGAAAACCTAGGTGCATATTCACCTGTCGATCAGGTGCAATGTCTATATAATTAAGACTTCCCTCTTTTCCTTCCTGTTTGTAAAATCGTTGATTGCATGAGGGGTTTTCTCTAAGCAATGCCAAAAACATTGCTACTTTCTATTACTGGTCCTTTCAATATCCAAGGGTCCTTGAAACTCTGACAGAGTTTGAATTGTCGCAACCCTTTTCCCGCTTCACGGCTGTGTTTGCACAGGGCAGTCTACTGTCCTTATCTTCATCTCTTACTTCGAGAGACACTATTCAATTTTCAATTAGGAAGAGAAGTTCGAAAACTTGTTGCTTGAAAAAGTGAGTCTGCTCATGCTTGTGGAGCACCTCATGCTAACACATAGCCAACTTTCAACGAACATCCAACGAGTTTTTGCCTATTGCAGCAGCGGTTTTATGAATTTGTAGAGCCCGCATACTCTTTGGAATACCAGCTGCATTTCCTGAGATCCCTTTGACTATGACATGCTTCAAAAAGTGGATTATCCTATTATACTCACTTTATACACGTGCAGTCAGTTGATCTTTGACATCTTTCCTTCATATTGATAGTATGTATGAATAGCCTTTACAATGAATTGATGTACGTGTGAAAGTCTCTGTACTTTTTTTACTATATATCACCAACAGTTGTGGTAAGTGCAGATAGATGCTCGCCAGTGCATTGGAGACAAATCAGAGAAATTCATGTACGATACATTTAATGTAAAGGTATGCATGTTTCCTATTCATGCGTTATTGTTTGCATCCTGTGGCTTAGGGATGTCAGCCCCATGCAGGTTGACATGCCAGTTGATAAAGCGATGGACACTTTGATGAGGTTAGGTCTAGTTAGCGAAAGACATATCAATGGAAGTGCCTCACTGCAGGCTATTCCCTGCGTAAAAGCATATGGAGCCCTTAAGGTTCGATGGAATAGTATGCTTAGCTAAGGTTGTTCAGCTAATTGTCCAAGTCTTGTTGCTAAATCTATTTTGTAAATCTTTTAGTCTGGGTTGTGCAATATCTCAATATTGCTATTTTCAGCGTTGCTATCTGTACCATTTTGCATTTGCTCTCTTTGAATGCTGAGCTCATATTGTTTGGTGGGAAGGAAAGGGTTATGAAACATTTATCTTCCATGCGTGCTCATCAGAATTTTATATCTTCTTATATGGGCTTGGTTGGGAGATATCTCAAATACTGAGTCGGCACTAACATAATACTGTTAATGTCTATTTCAAAGTGTTTGCGTGGTAAAAGAGCTTGAAAGGCCATACGAAATGATAATATACTTTTGCAATGAAGTCATATGTTTGTAATGTGTACCTTGGTCCATGCAATGTTGTGTGTTTTCCTAAAGGGATATACTGGATTTCGGTCGTCATTCGGAAGTATTATAGTAAGAATTCTTTAATCAGACGTGCATTTCAACCATCAAGCCAGAAGACCGTGAATCATCAAACCAACTTAGAGAAGGAAAACATTTTGTAATCATCTAAGAACTCCTGAATTTGTCTAAAGGGAGACAAATTGATGAAAAAATTGCAGTGTATGCAAATCCAGTTTGGATAATATACAGTAATCTCAGAAGTACATACCAGCTGCTCTTCTGTTTTTATGAGCGGCAAATAAATCCAAATAGAAATTCGCCATCGGCTGCATAAAACCATGTCGATGTGGTAGCACTTTCTAAATAGTTTCGCTTTGCACAGATATTCTCCATAGTGGCATTTGGGCAAACTTCCAATGTGGTTCTCATTAATCTAGTCTCAAGACTAAAGAGGTTGAGCTCTGGTGAAAACAAAGGCTCCTCCACCGCCAACAGCTCGCCCCAACAGCGTGTTGTTATCTAAATACGAAAGATAGTATAATCCACCAACTGATCGCCTACAAGTGGATTCAGATTCCCATTTGTATAAGCAAACAGGGAAACACATGAGGAGTAGGATTAGGGTAACGTGCAATTACCTATCTTGATTTCCTAAGGCCTCGCGTTACGATCTTTTCCTTGTAATATATTTCATTGTGAGCTCAATTTGAGTAGGTGATTCATTAAAGATCATGTTCCCGTCAAACCATGGAGTGTAAATCCAATGCATAGAGAAGAAAAGATCAATGCGGTGAAAGCTTCTAGATTCGATCATTAGTTAATTAACAAGAATTTAGGAGACGCTGGTTAACAAAATCCGAAGGAATGTTGGACGATTCAACGGCAAAAACCAGAGAATAACAAGAAAGAGATCATAATAGGAAAGGATGGAACGAGAAAAAGAGCAACGTCGGGCGGCAGAACAAGGTGTCGCGTCAAGTCAGCGGGCGAGCGCCGCGCGTGGAAATCGCGAACGAATTCCTGCCACTGCTCCTTCCCCATTCGAATGCGACGTCCCCTGCTTTCCTGTCCCCTCCCTTCCCCCCTCTCCTCATATTTCTTCACCACCCCCACATTAGATTTTCGCTTCAGCTTCCTCTCTCTCTCTCTCTCTCTCTCTCTCTCTCTCTCTCTCTCTCTCTCATTTTCATCTCGTTATTAATTTTCTCGTGAAATCCACTACCTTTTCATCGGGTCAAGATCTTTTCTCCCCGTCGCATTCTCCCAGACCGACTTGGGTTTCCATCGGTTTCGTCGTTTCTGCAGAATTCGGCACTGTCCTGTGTCGAATCGTTTCCATCTCTTCCGAAAGGTCTGCATCTCTCCGCATGCCATCTTCATGTGTGCTTTTTTCTTATCTGGTCCATAGATTTTCCATCCCTTTGATTCAGAATTCACATTATCGAAATCTTTCAAGAATTTCGACTGGGCAGGCATGTGCCTACGTGATGTTGTGTCTCTGTTTCTTTCCAATGAATCTACACAAAGCTGTTCTTTTCCTTTTCTAAGTGAGCTCGTCCATCTACCCTTTCGTTTAGGGACATGGACCCCTGGAGTGCCAAAAGTTGGCACAAATGGACACTTAAGTGCCAAAAGTTACGAAAGATACACTTAAGTGCCAAAATCGGAGCAAAATGGAATATTTGAGTGCCAATCCGGCTAAAATCCGGCCAAATTGCATACGTGGCATTTCCCGGTGACTTCTTTTACTGAGGTGGCAAACGTTTAAAGAAAAAAAACCCACGTGGACGACAAAACGACGTCGTCCACCCACACTGAGTGAGCTGACCTAAACGACGTCGTTTTTTGTTGGTGTTAAACGACGTCGTTTAGGTCATTTTGGCTTAAGCACACCTAGCCGTCGATGTTCCTTCCCATCTGCGTTCACATTAGATCTCAGTCGTCGCCGCCCTTCTCTCCATCGTCTTTCACGCCGTCGCCGCTCTTCTCTCCGTCGCCGTTCACGCCCATAGGTGGTCATCGGTCGCCGTTGTTGGTTGTCGTAGCCACTCAACATCGTTGGTCGTCATCCCCGCTCACCATCGTCACTCCTCTAGGTTGGGCCCCTTTTCCCCCTCCCTCGTGATGAAATTAGGGCTCGATTATTTTATTAGGGCTCGCTCGATTATTTTATTAAGGCTACGATGGAAATGCTATTGAAATGCGCGCGCTCTGTTTGGTTACTCCCTTGTGTGGAGATGCTTGCCTCAGTCGATGATTTATGCAGTCAAGGCTCGAGTGAGACAAAATATTGACTAATGTGGAACTAGGAACTAATGTGTTTGAGTGAAAAGTTATTGAATAAGGTGGCTGGAATAATGGCCTTTAAGTGCTCTGCAAAGAGCACGCAACTTTGCTATCAATCTGCTTTTGTTCCTTTGATTCCGATCTTTTCGTTCTTTTAGTCTTCTTTCTTGATTGTTGTTTCTAATCAGACAGTCAACATATATGCAGGGCATTGAGGAGTGCAAAATTTGTTTTGATACTTTATATAAGTTCGTTTACCTGCAAGGGACAAATTTGAAACCACATGTAAGTACCTCATTTTAAAGTTTATAAACTATGAGCTCTTTTGACATGTAGTATTAGTCTACTGTGCAATGGATAAATTTAGGGCTTGGATTGTGTAATGACCTCTTGACACAATATATTAATGGCCAAACATTATAGATTAGGGTATGATTTCTCCTCTTGGTTGGATGAGAAACATAACTTTTACCCTATAATTTTACATCAAGCTTGCTTTAATGAAATTCTATGTGTTTTCACAGGAAAAATAGATTTGATTAAGTGGATGTGCATTCTCATATCGCAGGTTTAGTTCAGCAAAAGATAGTAGACAAAATTGCTTGGGCTGTGCTTGTTGTGGGGACCTATGCTTGTTGTGGGGACCTCTGTTTTTTGTTTATATTTTAAGGGAATGGAAGGCAAGGCAAATAATTAAAGTGGCGACCTCTTAGCTGTCATGAAGGGGCATATTCTCAGTGTGGGGGCCTCTGTTTTTTATTAATATTGTAGAGGAAGGGAAGGTAAATTATTAAAGTGTCGACCTCTTTTTTGGCTGTCATATATGGGCATATTGTCAGTGTGGGGACCTGTTTAATAAAGTCTATGAGAGTGGGGGGACTCCCTTGTGCGATTGTCTATTGTTCTTTGTGGATGTGGTCCCAAAACTAATTATTCTTTGTCTTGTTGTTGGTGCAGAAATGGCTCATGCCAAGGATTATGTCGCTGTCATAGTTTGCTATGGTGGGAATTTGTAATTGGGGAGGATGAGTGGGAGTATGAGGGTGGAAATGAGGGCACCATTTTTGTCGACATTAAGAAGGCATCTTATATAGGATTTGTTAGGGATATACTAACTTATTTGCCTTGTAAAGTTCAGAAGTTGCTGTATTGTATTCCTGGGAAAGGTTTAAGAGATGGTTTGCAAACCTTAGAAAACGATAACGGCTTTAGGGATATTCTATACCATTATCTTCATGGTGAAGAGGTAAAAATATATGTTGAGTACAATGAAAGTGAGGATGAAGATGATGATGAAGAAAGTGCCCAAATAGAACAAGAAGGAAATGGTATTCAAGGTAGTACTGAGGTTAGGGTCGAAGAAAGGCAGGATAGACATGATGGAGAGGAGAGGAGCGCTGATGCAGTTCACCATAGTGATGATGACATAGGTGATGTCACAATTACTGGATTAGATTGGGAAGTAGCTGAATCAAGTGATGATGATGATGAAGGGTTGCCTACTGCAAATTTCACAAGTGATAACGACGACGAGGAGCTTGTACAGTCAAGAAAAAGGCAAAGGGATTTTTTGACAAATAAATTTGCAGCTTTGCATGTAGCTGATGAAGTTCCAAATAGAGCCGAAGGCCCTGTAGATGCTGTTGCCATTGGTGAGGAGACTGATTATGAAGAAAGCCTTGAGAATGTTACTTCCCAGGATGAGCTTGAAGAAGATGAAGGAGTTGTGCATACAAGGAGAAGGAAAAGTAAGTTTCCTTCTTATGATCCATCCGTTGCCTCTCCTACTTTGTCGGTAGGTATGAAATTTCAAGATGCAAAACAATTTAGGGAAGCTATACTGAAGAACTCCATTGCTGCACAGAGGAACATTGACTTCATTAGAAACACTAAGGCCTTTGTAAGAGCTAAGTGTTCGCAGCAAAATTGTCCATGGAGGATCTATGGTGCATTTGTTAGGAGAAGTGGATCTTTCCAGATTAGAGCGTACGAAGAGGAACATACTTGTTCCATTAATTTTGAAAATAAAAGGGTAACAAGTGCATGGTTGTGCAAGCACTTCTTTAATATGATTAAGATGATGCCTCAGATGACTAGTACTCAGTTCAGGTTGCTGGTGAATGAGCAGGTTGGCATCAATATAAGCAGGAATCAATGCAAAAGAACGAAGCAAAAGGTGATGAAGATACTCATTGATCAATACAGCATCGAATATGGACAGGTGTGGGATTATGCTTGGGAGTGTAGGCTGCAAAATGCTTCAAGTATTGGGACCAAGTTTGATAAGTTTTATGTTTGCTTCGATGCATGCAAACGAGGATTTTTATCTTGTTGTCGACGGATTATAGGATTGGACGGGTGTTTTTTGAAGGGCTTGTGCAAGGGAGAATTGTTGGCTGCAATTGGAATAGATGCAAACAACCAGATGTTTCCACTGGCTTGGGCTGTTGTAAAGGTAGAGAACAAGGACAATTGGTCCTGGTTCCTAAAAAATTTGATGGTTGATTTGGAGATAACAAATGGTGCAGGGTGGGCGTTCATGAGTGACCAACAGAAGGTACTCTTTGAAAGATTTGGTCAATTGTTTGCTTGTTGATATGAACATGCCATTTGCTTACATTTCTTTTCTTTTTTTGAATTATTACAGGGACTGGTTCCAGCAATAGCTGAGTTGTTGCCTTATGCCGAGCATCGAATGTGTGCGCGGCACATATATGCAAATTGGGGAAAGAACTATAAAGGGGATAAGCTGCAGTTCAAATTTTGGCAGCTAGCAAAGAGCACGAATATGGCTGATTTTAGGATGGCCAAAGAAGAACTACTTCAATTGACAAGGGAAGGTTATGATGCACTATTCCAAACAGAACCAAAGTATTGGTGTAGGGCGTTCTTCAATGAGGAATTCAAGTGCGATAACATAAATAACAACATCTGCGAATCATTCAATGGGAGGATAATAGATGCCAGATGCAAACCAATTATCTCGATGCTTGAAGACATAAGGGTTATGGTTATGACTCGGTTGCACAAACAAAGGGATGAGGCTACAAACTGGACTAGGCAATGTGGTCCTAAGATTGCTAAAAAATTGGATGAGAACTTGGCTACGAGTAGGTATTGTCATCCCATTTGGAATGGGGATGAAGGATATGAGATAATGAAGGGCTTTGATAAGTATGTTGTCCATTTAGGTACGAGGAAGTGTTCATGTGGAGCATGGCAAGTAAGTGGAATTCCTTGTGCACATGCCATATGTGCCATTCAATTGAAGGGCCACAACACAAAAGACTACCTTGATGATTGGTACAAGAAACCGAGATATCTTGCTTCGTACCAATGCATGTTGTAGCCAATCAGAGGTACCAAGTTCTGGGAGCCAACAGATCATGAAGCACCTCAACCTTTGCCACTAAAGAAGAGAATGGGAAGACCAAAGCGAAAATGAAGAATGGCAGAAGGAGAGGTCTCAAGTCAGCGTAGGATGAGTAGGACAGGTGTAAAGATGAAGTGTTCTTTTTGCCACATAGCAGGGCACAATACTAAAGGCTGTCAATTAAGGAAGCAGCAGGAACAGTTGAGGCCAGTCGAAGGACCTAGTGAAGGGACAATTGGAGAAGGACAAACAGAAATGCGAAGTGAGTCGTCTGTTCTTCAGTCGACAACAATAAACCCAGTAAGTCATGACAATTGTGTTTATGTTGTTTTATGGTTTGTATAAACAGATATGTACAACTAATTGACATAATGTTTTTGTCTTTGTCAGGTCAGGAGAATGACACGTGAAGAATTGGTCGAAGCCCCTGCTATACCTGAAACTGAAGGGTCTGTTCAAACAAGGCCAGGTAGACAGCCAGCTCAAGGATTGGCCGAAGCAACTGGAGGGCCAGTTAAGTCGACTGTTCTTCAGCAGAAGCAGAGAAAAAAATACCTGGTAACTTAAATAATTTGTGTTTAGTTTTCCTTTACAATGGCCTGATGTTTATATTTATGATATCATTTGTCTTTTTCTCAGGTTCGAAGAAGGCAAGCTAGAGCTCAGCTGTCAACAAAGGGCCCAACTGAAAGGTCACCACAAGATCCATCACCAAGGTCACCACAAAGGCCACTAGAAGGGTCATCACAAGGGCCACCACAAAAGCCAACAGAATGTGTCATTGAAGATGAAGGGCTAAATAGAAAAACAACCAAAAGAAAGCCAAATCATGAGCCACCTACAAGAAGGCCATCTACAAGACGTCTAACATTCGAATGCCCAGAAGAAGCCCCTGCTGTAGCTAAACAGCCACAACAAGAGCCCAAGAAATCACATGCGAGAAGAAGGGCTAATCAATCACAAGTACCTGAAACTGACGTTCCCCTTCGAACAAGAGGAGCTCTTAGAAAGAGGCTAAAACAGTATGGTTATGGGCTTTATACAGATGAGCGTTCTGGAACAATTATTCTTAATGTAAGTTTTATAAGCTTACTAGGCTGTATTTAATTTAATTTATGGTGCAAACTTTTGTTAATAATTGAGTTTTCTTTTTGAAGCTTGGGAGAAGTTCAGAGGTTCTTATCTCTCAAGGCCAAACTCAAGAATCAACGACTGCACCAACAAAAAAGAAGAAGACATTGGTTGCGCCAACAAGAAAGAAGAGTAAGAAAAACCCAGTTACAGGTCCATTTGAATCAATTCGGCCTACGACAGTTGCAGCTCCAGCTCCTTCTCAATCAGCTCAGCCTAGGACAATTGCACCTCCATCAAAATCAACGCATCCTGAGACAGTTGAAGAAGAAACCTCACGTCCAATTAGAAAAAGCACAAGGATTATGAATCAAGTGAAATGAGCACAAACAGGAGGCATTGTGCATATTGATTAATGAAATGGGATGGGATATGGTTTGTGGGGCTGACGAGTCAATTGTTTTACTGTGGATGTTTTCTTTTAAATAGTTTGTCATCGACTTTGTGAGACTTCATTTCAATATCAATGAAATGATTTTGTTGCTTGTCATCTTTGGTGCCTTTTTCATTTTTTGTATTTTGTTTTTACTTTTACTTATTGCTTTCTGCTTCTGGTGGTGGATCTGTGGTGGTGACTAGGGTGCTTGTGTGGCTGGTAGTGGCGGTTGGTGAAACTTGATGGTGGTGGGTCCACTATGTGGATTGGGTTGGGGCCTTTTGCTGTAACTAGTATAGTTTGCATGAACCCCTTTTGCAACAAACCCACGACCCACCACCAACAGTGACTGCTAATGGTGGGTTTATGGTGGTGGCTACGTGCTAGTGTGGTAGCTAAGATGTTGGTGCCGATGCCTACTGATAGGCTGGTGGGTCTATTATAGGGGTTGGGGGCTGGGGGTTTGTGCTGCACTTGGTGCAAGATGTAAGTGTGCAATATGCACATCTTGCACACATCTTGCTCCAGGTAGTGTTGGTGCAAGCTGATGTAAGGCACTAGGAACTTCTGCACTGCAGAATACCAGCAGCATAGTAATGGCTCAAGTGGATGCCTGGAATGCTTGATGTGGTTGGTGGTGATGGCTAGAGGCCGATGGTGGCCAGTGGTGGGCGGTCGTGGTGGCTGATAGCAGCTGATGGCTAGTGTAGTTTATAGATGAAACGTACAAATAAAATTGACACTTAACTGATCACATTCTAAAAAACTCGGCACTTAAGTGTTCACTTTTAATCACAAATGGCACTTAAGTGATCACTTTTGATACTAACTTGACACTTAAATGACTTTTTTTTAATCACGACTGGCACTTAAGTGATCACTATATACAACTTATAGCACTCGAGTAATCACTCATGTTTGTCCTATGTAAATGGTGATTTGCAGCAAACCAGAGAAGCTGCTGGTTTATATATACGAATGTTCAACTTATGCCAACTCCATTCGATTCATTGCTACTGGTTTACATTCAGTTGAAGAAAAGAAGTCACCACAACACATCCACCCAATATACATTCCATCATCACCGATTTATATTCGAGAATAAGCAAAAATATAGTACAAATAGCATCTCATTCATTCAAACAGCATCTCATTCATTCCCTTTCCTTGATCTCATTGACAACTATGGCAGTCGGAGAAACTTCTTTTCATTTTCCAATACTTTACATTTCATCATAAAATAGGATAGACAAAAAAACAGCAACACAATAAACGCTCGGTAACACTTTCGTTCAATATTCATCTTTGAAACTTCATTCTTCAAATGGTTAGCAGAAGATACTTGAGCTTGCATTGAGTCAACCTCGTCCAAATTTTCCACAGTTGTAGATGGAGGTTGATGACATCCATCAAGTAGGTCCAATATCACCTCTGTGGCTCGGTGAGAGAATTTCGCATCAACTCATTCGAAATATTTGCACTTCGACCCTTCTCTGTATCGGGCACATCCATAGAATCTTCTCCCAGGATTCCTTCGCGTCCACGATGTTCTTCTTGGACTTGGTAACCCACAAAAACATAAACGCTCGCCTTCTCCTTCGCTTTGGCGAGAGAAATTTGAGTCGCTGCTGAAAGTCCTGCTCTCCATTCTTAATATCCAACCGTAGAATTTGGGGCAAATCGAGTTAGGGTTCGGGATTAAGGCTCCAACGCTTCAATGGCAATTTGCCGGATTTAGGGTTTTAGATTTGGGGCAATGGGGGAGACGATGTCGTTTTGGTTGATTTAAGGACTCCATTTTGGCCAACCTGAGGAGACGACGTCGTTTTGGGTGAATTAGAGCTAACTCAGCTCTCCGGCGAGCCACCTCAACAAGAAATAATCATATTTAATTGCCACGTATGATTTCCGGCTACCTTCGTCGGAGGTGGCACTCAGGTGTCCCACTTTTCTTACAAAGTGGCACTTAAGTGTCCCTTTGTGCCAACTTTTGGCACTTGAAGCGTTCTTATCCCCTTTCGTTTATATATAATATAGAAGTCATTTTGTGTCGAGCTTCATTCAATAAATTACAGAGGCCGCCTTCAGTTACAGAGCAAGAGCGAGAATTCAATTTTTGCTTCCCTGTTTGACTCGGTTTCGTTCATCCGGGCATTGGCAGTGTTGTTTTCTCTTTCTCGATGAATTATTTTACGTTTCAAAGTTCACTTTTTATCGCGGGCAGCGTCGGCATGACGTGCTCATTTTGCGCTGATTCCGTTGCTCCGCTTTCAATGTAGAAACGAGCATCGAGCCGGAGAGCCGCCAAATGGCCGAACCGCCGCAAAAGCCGATGCTCCAGAAGCCACCAGGCTACGAGACCGAGCGTCCCGTCCAACCGCCCCAAGACAGCCGTATCGCAAACCGGTCATGCCACCTTCAATGTACCCGAGGAAGAAGCGCCGGAGCTGTTGCCGCTCGTGTTGCTGCTGCTTCTGCGTCCTCATATTCCTCATCCTCTGCGTCCTCATATTGGCTGGCGCCCCATCTTATCTCTGGTTTGGCCCGAAAATCTTGGTCTTCCACCTCCGGTCGCTCAGGATCCCCCGGTTCACCGTGACCGCTAAGCCGGACGGCACTTACCTCAAGGCGCAGGCCGTTTTGAGGGCCGAGGTCAAGAATCCAAACCAGAAGCTGGGTTGTACTACGGTGGGACCGACGTGGACATCAGCCTGGGCCGGGACGGGGGGATCATGTTGGGGTCCAACAGCCTACCCGGGTTCAGCCAGGGGAAGAAGAACGCGACGAGCTTGAAAGTGGCGACCGAGGTGAGGTGCGGGACGAGCTGGTGGAGGACGGGGCGGGCGCGGAGCTGAGGTCGGGGTACCGGAGCAAGAGCTTGGTGGTGAAGGTGAAGGTCCGGACGAGCGTGGGGGCGGTCATACAGGGGTGGAAGGTGGGGAGGGTTAGGGTGAATGTGGAGTGTGGCGAGGTGACGATGAAGGATGTGGAGGGTGGGGAGATGCCCAAATGCAAGATCTACTTGCTCCGTTGGTATGTTTGACAGAATTCGTGTTATAGTTTGGCGGCATTTCAATGCATATTGTTTGGTTGCATGATGCATTCATTGATGAGCAAAAAGCTTAGTTAAGCCACAGTCGTAATTACTAATTAAGAGGAGTTTGCTTAGGATTTGTGACGTTTAACTAGAGCGTGACATATTTTTGTATTTTTTTTTTTTTTGGTAAGGAGTAGAGCGTGACATTACATCCTGTTGTTTTGGATTATATTCGTCTTATCATTTGGATTAGAATCCATGAGTTTACGTAGTTTATGAGTCTAAAAAGAGCGTGTTTTCTTTCCAAAAAAATGGATTGCCTGTCCTCATAGATTATCACACGAGATTTCGATCAAGAAGTGAAGCCGATTGATCTTTTCATGACATTGTGAAATGTTCTCCATGACCTTAAAGAAGGCAAGGATGCTAGTTTCATGCCATGACATCGGGTAGGAATAGGATGCCATAAGTATAGCAAGAAGTTGATTTTGGATGATCCGTGTAAGATGAAACGCGGGCTCATCATTGTATGGATAATGCGTCGCTATCGGGAGAGTACTACGTCTAGATCGAGAGAAACGACGGGTTGACTTACCTGACACTTGATTTCTTTTTCTTCCTCGTGTTGGAATGCAGGATCTTCTTCCAATGACATGATCAAGGTCAAGTGAAGAAAAAAAGAACAAAACGAGACCGATCGAATTTGACGACAACATTGGTGACCCTTGCTGAACAATGCCGCTGATTCTAATGTTACTTCTGACCGCAATGACATTAACACAGCCGTTTAATTTTTCCTTTTGAAATGTTTTCTCCTTCCGTAACCCCAAAAAAAAGGGGAAGTCAGAGGCTCCCACATGAGGGTTGGGAGACTCGAAGGTGGGTGGGTTATGTGGCTCAGCCCTTCGACTCCTTCTGATGTAATTTACTGCACATAGCGAGCTCTTCTACTATTTGTATATTTGGTCTGTCAATACGGATCCCATTATGTTTTATCTTCTCTATTTTGTTTATGAACTAAAAAATGTTTGGGGGTGGTGGCTGGTGGGGATCGACATCCGGCTCTGCAATCTCTGACGTTTTCTCTTGGAGACCAAGAATTGTAGCTGCCTATCTTAGCAAAGTAGAAAGAGAGGAACACGCTACCTATCCGCATGTTGCGTGATCCGAGAGAAAATATTGCGTGGGTTTTACCCTCCACGTAGGCAAAGGTAAGGCCATCCAGAAGTCGACACGTGACTCGGGGTCAGAGGTTCAAATTTGCGCGTGCCCTCCTCTGCGACCATGTCGACTTGTCCTCTTTCTCCTCTCTCTCCCCGTTCTCCATTCCGTTGCGGGGGGAGAACAAAAACCGCAAGTGTGGCTGATGACCTTTCCAGTGAACCGCGACGCCGATGCCCCTCCATCGGTTGCCGCCGTAGCCCCTGACTTCAACGCCAATGCCGACGCCGACGTCGACGCCAACACAGCCTCCACCTCCGCCCCTGAACCCGACTCTAACGCCGTACTTGCTGTTTTATTTTCCAATTATTTCTTCAATTAAGAGAAGAAAAAAAAATAGTAGAATACTAAATCATAATAAGAATTATCTTAACCCATTTGGAAGGATCACATCTCATAATAGGTCTCATAATAGGGGTGGCAAATGGGTGGGTCGGGTCAAAAATCGGTCGATCTATATTTGACCCATTTAACTCATTTTGACCCATATTCTTGTAATGAAAATCGAATGATCCATACTCGACCTATACCTGACTTGACCCATATTGCTAAAACCTACTTATTGTTAAAATATTTTTATGCAATACAATTTTTTTAACAATTTTTATGCAATACAAATTTAATGGAAAATTTTTATAATTCTTTTAAAAATACTTTTTTTAAATCAAAATTTTAATTTTTTAAAATAAAATTTTTAAATTATTTTTATTTCAAAAATATTTTTTTAAAAGGTCATTTTTAATTTTTAATAATTATTTTTTATTTTCCTCTTTTCTCTTTTTTTTTTTTTTCTTCTTCTTTAGCCAGCTACCAACCACGATGACGGCCGGCGATTGGCTATTAACGAGATTGAGCTCGCCAGTGTCGGGCAGGGCTCGATCTCGCCAATCCGGCAAGGCCAAGGCCCCGCCCGACGCCGGCGAGCTCAAGCCTTGCCAATCGTCGGCGACCTTCGAGGGAGCGGCGTAGGCAAGCCATGTCATGCCCCGATCCTCGGGCGCGCACCCATCCCTTACTTGGTCGATTTATTTGCGACGTCCCAGGAAGGTTGCCAACCCATTCATTTATATACGCATGCGGAAGCTTAATAAAATCCCCAGAAAATCAAACAATGTGATAGAAAAGTAGGATCACATTTTTCAAACCAAGATAAGTCTTTAAGGACAAACTGGTTAATTACAAACTTAGGATGTCTGCAAAATTGTTGGCTTATCAAAAAGGTGATTGTCTTAACATCCACTAGTCAGACCCATTTGCCGATTCTTCAACCCCTCTCGGGATTATCTTCTTCTCCTCAAGTTTCACCTCAGAGTTCTCTTTCTCAAATTCCTCCTCCTCAGCTCCTCATCGGGGTCCTGAAATGTTTTTCCCCAAACCGGGATGAGACTATGTCTCAGCAAGTTCTACCCCACCAAAACCCAATTAGGAAGCCAATACGCCATAAGGGCTGCCTAAGCACAACACAGGTCAAAGGGCTTACCTTGGCATCAGTTCCTTCCTGCATATCAGTTCAATTTAATAATATTTATAACTACAGCGAACAACCACATTCTACCAATCAGATCGACTCAACGATCAATCGACTTAATCGATTACATGTCACCACGACCTTTCCTTGGTCGATACATTCAATACTATCTATAAAGTCCGACTATAGTGTAGAACTGCTCACCCAAAGCTGATAATATATAGTATAGCTCGCCCAAAGCTAATAGATATAGTATACGATGTATATGCTCGCCCAAAGCTGATAGTTTAGAGCCCTCAGGCCAATTCAGTATACTATATATGCTCGCCCAAAGCTGATAATAGATAGCATAGCTCACCCAAAGCTGATAGATATAGTATACTATGTATATGCTCGCCTAAAGCTGATAATAAATAGCATAGCTCACCCAAAGCTGATAGATATAGTATACTATGTATATGCTCGCCCAAAGCTGATAATAAGGTATACTGCTTACCCAAAGCTGACATATCGCCCGTAGGCTGATATAGTATACCATGTATATGCTCGCCCAAAGCTGATAATAAGGTATACTGCTCACCCAAAGCTGACATATTGCCCTTAGGCTGATATAGTATACCATGTATATGCTCGCCCAAAGCTGATAATAAGGTATATTACTCACCCAAAGCTGACATATCGCTCGTAGGCTGATATAGTATACCGGTATACTGCTCAACCAAAGCTGACATATCACCCGTGGGTCGATATAATATACCACTCTCTCATACAATCAATTCCATCTTTTATCATTCTCGGTAAATAATCATGTGTGGGTACACGGTTGGCCTTAGCCAAAATATAATAATTTCATTTACAAATATCCCACCAATTTCAATAGCCCATTACATATTTTTGGCGTTGTAAACTGACGCCCGGTTATTTTTCCGTTAATAACCAAAATCAGATAATTTAGGAATAAATCCTAAATTCCCAATTAATTCAATTCAGCACAAATTAACGCTCAAATAAATAAACGGACTGCACCATGATAATCAGCACGGAATTTCGGTCGTCGGCCATCTCAATCTTAATTTCCGAAATTTAATTAATTAATTAATTAATTAATTTCGAAAAATTAATAATTAATTACAATAAATTCAATTTAGCTCAAATCGAAGCTCAATTAAATAAACAAACTTCACCATGATCATCGGCATAAAATTCCAGTCACTAGCCATCCTAGTTGAATTTTTGGAAAATAAATAATTATTAATTAATTTCGAAAATTAAATAATTAATATTAAAAATTCAATTTAGCTCAAAATAAAGCCCGATTAAATAAAAGGACTTCAGCACGGTCATCAGCATAATATTCCGGTCACTAACCATCTCAATTCAATTTTCAGAAAATAATTAATTAATTAATTTAATTCCGAAAAATAATAATTAAATACCAAAAATTCCACTTAGGCCCGAAAAGCCTAATTGAAGCCCACTAAGGGTCGGGAAAAATCCTGAGATGCTTTCAATAAATAGTAGACTACGTCTATTTGCTAATTGCACAATCAATTTGTCTAATTTACATCACAATTGACTAATAAACACTAATCCATACTAATCTAACCACCTAAACCTAACTAATTAAAACTAAGCAACCCTTAAACGTGATTAACCTACTAAGCGGGATTAGTGAGTTAAACTCACCCGATTAACGATCCGAGCGGCTCAAATCGAACGCGAGGATCGATTCACTCCAACGCGAGCCTAGCTTCCGGGGTCGGGAAGCTGGCCAAAACGGGCCACGAAGCCACTGCCATACCCATTTTTCCAGCTGCTTTCCGTTGCTGGACGGGGGCGGATCGGACATCGGTTGAGGCATGCAAGGGCCGAGAGGGCTAGGCGGAGCTTCGGCGGTTGAGGCGGGGGTGTACGGTGGTCGGAGGAAGCTTTGACGGTGGCTCACGGTGCCGAACAACAGCTCTGGTCGCTGGCCAAGCTAGGGATGACGTGGCTGGAGGCAGAGACGTGCGGGATAGCATGCGCAAGGAGAGGCGGCACACGGCGGTCCGGCGTGACAGCGAGGGGGGGGTCTACTCCGGCTCCTTCTCTGCGGTTTCTGGGTTTGAAAGGCACAACCAGGAGGAAGAAAGGGGCTGGTCGGCCGGCAGCAGGAGGGAAGAGAGGGAGGCGGAGGTGCGGCTGGACGTGCGACGGCCTCCAGTGGGCTTACGGTGGCGTTCCGGCGGCTGCTGGCTGCTGCTTTGCAGCTTCTTCGGCTAGCTGGGTTTTCAAAGAAGAAGATGATGAAGAAGATGGAGAGGGGCCCGAAGGAGTCGCACGGTAGGGAGAGGGAGGAGAGAGAACAAAGGGGGGGCATTCCTTTTCTTTTTTTTCTCTTTATTTAATCCCCCAAAAATTGGCCCACCATTGATGTCATGTCATGTTCCACTATCTCCAATTTCTCACAATCTTAGTCTAATGGGTCCAATTTCTTTTTCCGCCGTGGCATAAAATCTCGTACACTTAATTCAATCAATTCTCAATCAATTCTATCCAATTGAAACTCAATTAAATTAACCCATGCGTCATCAACCTTCTTATGACTTTTCCCCATCAAATGATCCAACTTGCATCCCGAATATTCGATTAAAAATGGCCCTCTGATAATCCCGAACATAAACGGCCTTACTTTGCTTTTCCGCCAATAATCTCAGTTGTAGAAAAATTTTCTGAGGATGAGTCGACGTTCTTAAAAAAAATTGTGACTTGACAAAACTCTCAATTTCTGAATTCGGGCTCGATTTCATGGTTAATTTTACTCCGACACGTTTTTAGCGTGACCTAAGCTACTATGTAGTTTTCATAACTTTTTAGGACAAATAACCCGTGGTCATTTTCTTCGAGCCACAATGAACCCACTCGACACAATGACGACTCTTGATTGTCGTGAAAATTTCGAGGATTCAAATACGGACACAGGTTACCAAAACGATAGTAAAATCAAATTAGTGCCGGTCGACGAAAGTTTTCCAATTTAGTGGAGTCACCCACGATCGGTCACTCATCTCAGTCAAACCGACCTATCTCTGATCTCAATTCGATTTTATACTATGCCACAATGGCCTCTAAAAATAGTCACGGTCAAGAACTCAGTCATTGATCGAATTCTCAAGTTTATTTGCCTTAAAGTCCTTGATAGCTTACCTAACTAGTCTAGTTATCTCGTGATTGGCCAACTCAGAGAAAAACACTGTAGTCGCGTCGATGAAATGCCCAATTTATTTAATCGAAATCAGGACTCGAAAATCTGGATGTCACAAGCCACAACGGCGGGCAGGGAGGACGAAGGTCGAAGGGCTATCACTGAGGATTTTCTTCTTTTTTTTTTAAATTAGATTTTCATTTTTTTTAGGTTTTAAAAATTAGAGGTGGCAAAATGGGTCATGCACCCATTTTGCACCCATATTTTTAACAAATAGATCGAATGTGGGTTATGAAATTGTAATGAGCCATAACCCTTCCTCAGCCGCTGACCCTTCGACCTTCACCTTCGTTAGCCGCTGACCCATCTTCGACCCACGTCCGCCGCTCGCCTCCGAGCCGCCTCCGCCGCTCGCCGCCGCGGCTCTCCTCCGAGTCGCCTCCGCCGCCCGCCTCTGAGGCTCTCCTCCGCCACTCCCTCAAAGGTCGACGAGCTTCGTCACCCACCTTCGTCGCTCGCCTACGCGGCTCGCCCACGAAATCGGAGGTGTTCGGGCCGACGCCCTGCGGTTTGGCCTCCAAGGCGTCAAGAGCGAGATCGTCGGATCTCACCATCTCGAATTCGCCTACCAGTCGGTAACCCCTTTTTTTTCTCCCTTTCCGTTTGCGGTTCTGCTATTTTGGATCAACATGTTGTTTTCCGCGAATTGCTTGGATAAAGAGGGAAACTTGGGGTTGGTCGAGTTCTTATGGGCATGGGAAGTGAAATTGGTGAACTAGGCTTGGTGCTCGTTGTAGGTTAGGCGCAGGGGAGAATTTCTCCTCAGTTGCTACGTTTACCCATCTCTGATATACTTCTGTGAGTATTCCGGCACATTTGACTTCAGAAACCGGGTGGAGTTAGCTTGCAGTTTCATCGCAATGAATTTACTGTTTCATAGTCATATAATCAGATTGAGTTTGTTTTTCAGAGCTTTATCTTTATTTTTTTGGGTTCTCTTGGCAATCTTTCATTTCCTGCATTGATGCTGTTCAATGTCATATTTGTCACTCGGCTGAGTTGGAGATTTTTATGTTGCTATCTGGATCTTAGCCTATGGTTTATGGATTTTCCGTTTGTGACAATCTTCAAGATGATGTCTCTTGTTCTTGCTTGAATTTGCCTTTGAACCAAGTATTTTGCTGCATTGGCCTGAAGCTGGCTTACTCCTTTTTCTCTTATGTGGCCAACCATTCATTTTTTACCAAGGCGTGTTTTCCCTCCCGCTGTTTATGACGTATTCCCCCTTATTTTGCAAGCCCCAGTCTGTCAGCAGCCACTGAGGAGATTCCCCAAGAGGAGATTCTTCGCTGGTTTAGTTTTTTGTTGTAATTGAAGGTGGATAAAGCAGGGGCGACTGTGCCGTTTGAGGAGCCAACCAAGGGGAGCAACAATGTGGGAGTGGTGGTGAGTCCAGTTCATCTTGCTAGCCTTGGCGAATTTGGGAGTCCTCAGTTTGTCGCGGACAAGCTCATACAAGCTGAAAAGAGCAAAGTAGGTGCTGCTTCAATTGATTGCTTGGTTCTGAATGTGAAATGTCTTAACAGTACTGCATTTGAAGCCTCTTATGTTTAGGGGCAATCGATTATTTGGTAGATAATTTGGTTCTTGGTAGAATTGCTGAGAATTGTGTCTTGGAGCTGTCTTATTGAGGGGAAACATTGAAGTGAAGTATCTTTCTGCAGTGCTGAAGAATTATTCCTTCGTATGCATGGTGACAGTATGAATTTCTTACTCAAAAGGCTGGAAATGTTAGCTTCATATCTTAATCAAGATGATGAACTCATTTGTGAGTAAATAATTTGACCTCAATAGTATGCTCACTTTAAATAAGAGAAGCATATGCATAGTCTAATTCTTCATAAATATTTCAATTTATAGGTTTTTTTAATAATTTTTATTTTATTTACTATTTTTTAATTTAATTTGAGGTTTTTATCCAATTAGCATAAGCTTAAAGTGAGCCTGGGTTTTTTTTTAAAGAATATTAGTAAGTTTTAGCAATATGAGTCGGGTCGGGTATGGGTCGGGTTGGGTATGAGTCATTATATTTATATTACAAGAATATGGGTCAAAACGGGTTAAATGGGCCGACCCATTTTCGATCTGACCCATGCCTGACCCGACCCACCCATTTGCCACCTTTATTAAAAATGAGTCAGAATGTGTGACCCATTTTCGACCCATATAAAATTAAACTTAAAATGGGTCGAATGTGGGTCATGGTCCATTACAACTTCATAACCCACATTCGACCCATTTGTGAAAAATATGGGTGCAAAATAGGTCCATTTTGCCACCTCTATCTCATAATTTTAATTATCTATGGCTGTTTATGTCTTTAGCATGACAACTTTGATGAAAGAAATGGTGGAGGGAAGCGGAATAAATGGCCCATACTACTACAAGGATTCCTCTTTTGGATAATAGGTACTGTAACTGGTATTCTTGTGATTGGTTTAATAGGTATTCCCTCCGCCGGTAAAACCAGAGCGCTTGCCATCCTTCTCAGTCTGATCCTGCAACGACGAAGGGGATGGAAGTAGCAGATGCAGCAGCGATGGGCGGAGACGTCGCCTGGAGAAGCAGCGGCTCCTACGATGTGTTCGTGAGTCTCATCGAATCCGATGATGTGGACATGACTTTCATGGGAGTCCTTCGTCGCCGTGGGGTCTTCAACCGTCTGTACGAATGCTTGGCTAGGGTTGGAATCCGCGCCTTCGGAGACAGCGAAGAACGTCATTTCGCTGATGAAATTGATGAGGAGCTTCTGACAGCGATCGACGGGGCCAAAACCTACATCCCTATCTTCTCCAAAAACTACGCTTCCTGCAAGCGGTGTCTCCAGGAGCTTGCGGCAATGGTGGAGAGCAAGGAGAAATCGGTTCGTGGGAAAACGATTTTCCCCATATTCTACGGCGTGGAACCTCGTGATGTTAGGCTTGTAACCCCTCTGTACCGCAATGCCCTAAAGCTCAACGGGTGGATTGGGTCCGAGGAAGCAAAAGCGTGGGAAAATGCTCTTAAAGAGGTTGGTTCGTTGCCTTGTGGAATCTTTCAGGTAAGAGGCCCAGACAGGGATTGCAATTCATAAATCATTTTCTGGAATAGCAAAGCTAGACTCCAAATAGAACAAACTGATTACTTTGTTTATGATGTTGCGCTTTAAGTACAAATTAACTTCAAATAGTTGATCCGCAGTTCAATGGGAGTGGCTATTGCTTTGTCATATAGTATTCGCCCGAATGTTAAACTCGCGCCCTTTCTTTTCTAACTGAAACAAGTTTACTTCAGTGGCAGCATATTGGACCTCATCAATGCAGTCGTTGAAGATGTCATGCACAAGGTGAAGGTAAACCCCGTGCATGTGAACATACTCATTAAATTATTGGTAGTTGATCATGTGAAATTGCTTGAATATATTTCCTCGGTAGAGTGTTCACCTTAAGAATAAGATGTAAGACTATTCAAACTAGTCCTATATAGAGGAGTATGCATGGCATGGCATGGCATGGCATGGCAAACAACCTTACCTTAGAGGTCCAGTTACAGAAGTAATCAGTCGTGATTTTTGATGATTTTTTGTATCCCTATAGAGATTGGATTAATATTGCAAATGGTGTATAATCATCCGAAGGTTGATCACATTCCATTTAATGCTACATCCCAACTTATTGAACGGTCAAAGTGTTGTATCAACATAGGTCGGATCATTTACTAGGGTATGACTGGTGCGTTTTCTGTGTTGTTCTGAAGTGCAGCAAGAAATAAAAGGAAAATTAAATCCGATTGTTACACTTTTTCATTTCCCGCAGCAGCTTTCTTGTTTACAATTTATTTGCTCATGTAGGTAAACGAGGGAATTGACAAACAAGTGGAGGACATGATGCACTTACTTGATTTAGAAGTCAGTGATGTACGAATAGTTGGAATCTGGGGGAAGGATGGGGTCGGCAAGACGACTCTTGCCAAGGTCATTTATGAGCAAATTTCATCTCAGTTCGACAGTTGTAGTTTCCTTGCAGATATTGGGGGAATGCTGAAACAACCTGGAGGTATTCAGCTTTTGCAAAGCAAGTTGATTTCTGATATCCAAGAACAAGTAGATGAGTTTGATCTAGTTGCAGAAAGAGGAGTCTCTTATCTTGAAGAAACATTACCGATGATTAAAGTCCTAATTGTTCTTGATGATCTGGACTTCTGGTTGCATTTCGGTGAAATTTTTGGAGTGAAACCTGATTTGTTTGGTCATGGATCTAGGATAATTGTCACCACTAGTAACAAATCTGTTCTTTTAAAATTGACACCTCAACAGTTGGATTGTATTTACTGTATCGGCATGATGAATGATAATCTAGCTCTTGAGCTTTTCAGTAAGCATGCACCGCAAGGAAATCTTCCAATTCCAGATTTTGATGAAATTGCAAGAGGTATAATCGATTCTGTGAATGGGATCCCATTGTTTATCAAAGTAATTGGTTCACTCTTGTCCAGAAAAGTGGTGGAAGAATGGACTGCACTTAAGAAGCTAAATTTGCAACCTGGTCCATATGTTGAAAAGATTTTGATGGCTAGTTATGAAGAATGGAGCAAAGAGCAAAAAGAGATATTTCTTGATATTGCCTGCCTCCCTGCTGATGTGGATCGTCGAATTGCTTCATTTATGTGGCATAATCCCAATCTTCTCCCCTCTGATAGAGTTGATGCACGTGGTGTCATGTCCTTGGTAAAAATTGGAAATCATAATGCACTAGGGATGCACAGGCTGTTAAGGGAGTTTGGCCAACAAATCATACAAAAAGAGGATGATCTAGATCCACGATGCTAGGCAGGATATGCAATTTGGCATTGGTTTGGGGACCAGAGAGGATGGAGGTACAGTATCTTGTCTAATTCTTTGGAGGAATGCATGCCTTACCCTGTTCTTGATCTTTGGAGTGTTGAGAAATTGTCCTTTCTCTCTAACGTTGACTTATGTGGCTCTGTCTAATTTTTTCTCCACTTGATACTTTTTTCATTATAGGAGGAAGAGGACCTCAACGTTGTCCCGGAAGATTTTGAGTGCGTGCCAAACATAAGGTTTCCAAATTTAAAGTGGCTCCAATGTCGAGGATGCACTGGAGATTTTATAGCTATGAATTTTCCCAGCGAGAAATTAGTTGTTCTTGATCTTTCATGGAGCAAAGTCACTGCAGACTGGGGAGGTTGGAGAGAATTCAAGGTAGATTAAGTTTTGTTTATTTCATTGAACTGTTTCTTTGATGAATAAGTTTTCACCAGCAAGCCTTTTATGAAGGCTGATTTAAGATGTGACGCTTTCCAGCATACGGCATATACAGAACTGAATATTACTCTCGATATACTTAAGGAAATAATTATTGCTTACCAACAACAATTAGAGGGCATGTGGACGATGGTGGTGGTGGAATCTTAGGTTGAGTGAATTAAGGTGAATGATTTTCTGGTTGCTGAGAGGCTAAGTCATTCTTCAGAATCTAAATAAGCATCTTCTTTGACTTTGAAAACATTTTCCATCGGAAATCTTCCTAAACTATTCCAGGATTGTAAGATTGGAAAACGTATTTTCATAATTTGTTTTTCTGCAAAACAAACAGAGCCTTAGACTTTATTCCCTCTAAAGATCTGTTCGGTGTATGAATTAATGTTTCTGTGCTATTTTTGCAGATGCCACAGTTGAAATCCTTGAATCTTACCGGTTGTGCTGACCTATTGATAAGCCCCGACTTCTCCTCTTTCCCTGACTTGGAGATATTGATTTTGGAACGATGTTCTCGACTAACGGAGTTAGATCCTTCCATCTGTGATTTAAAACACTTAACTACCTTAAATTTGAGGTTCTGCAGCGAGCTCAATATGTTGCCAATTGAACTGGGTGACATGGAAGCTCTTAAGGAGCTCCTTATTGATGGGACTTCGGTACAAGAAATTCCAGAGTCGGTGGGTGACTTGAAGAAACTGGAGATTATTAGTGCCTCCAACTGTCTCGAATTAAGTCACCTGCCTGATTCAGTCTGTGGCTTGACAGCTCTTTCGGTACTCTCATTGGAAAATGCAAAAATTAATCGAATCCCTGCCTCAGTTGAAGAGCTGGTGAGACTTCGGATCCTGTCTCTAAAGGATTGTCATTCGATAGTAAGACTTTTGGATTCAATTTTCAATTTGGGAAGCTCGTTAGAGGAGTTGGATATAACAGGGACATGCATATATGCATTGCCCAATTCAATTACTTGCTTGGGGCGTTTGAAAGTGTTAAAAATGGATTCTTGCTCCATTAGAGAATTGCCTAGAGAAATTGGAAATTTGGTCAACCTTGAAGAGTTACATGCTTCCCGTTGTGGGAGTTTGAAGGGAGCCATTCCAACTGCTATTAGGAGTCTAGATCGTCTGAAGATACTGAGATTGGGACATTCCAGAATTTCTGGCATTCCGTCGGAAATTGGAAGTCTTTCTTGTCTTCAGACTCTTGATTTACTTTGGTGCAATGAGATTCAAGTGCTGCCAGAGCTTCCCTCCAGTTTAACTTGTCTCCGCGTAATTTCTAAAAGGATGGAGGCCTTGCCAGATCTTCAGGGTTTAGTGAAGTTGGAGAAGATACGCCTGGGTGATAAAGATTTTGAGGAGATCATAAGTTCCTCAACACAGATGGAGCCAGAATCCAGATCGAGAGATCTCTTAGTTGTGCCCATTGTACTTCCAAAACTGAAGATGTTAAATTTGTCTCATTCGCGAATCAGGGAACTGCAACTTGGGCATGGTACACATCTTAAGAAGCTACTTCTATCTGGGGTGAATCTTGAAAATGTGCGGGAACTTCCCTCTTCATTGTCCGTTTTATCCATTCGAGGCTGTCCATCTTTGAGACAATTGCCAGCAGTTCACCATCTGAGCAAACTAGCAGAACTAAATCTCTACGACTCCGCGGTAGAAGAGATTGAGGGGCTTCAAGGACTAATTGCTCTGGAGATTTTGAATATATGGGACTGTGCAATAGGTAATCTCAATGGGCTCAATCAATTAACGAAGTTACGACGTTTGACTTTGGTAGACTGTAATTCACTTGATGGATTGCCCGATATATCAAACTTGAAGATGCTGACTGTCAAAGAAGTCCGAAGATGCAGGATGATCTAACTCCAAACTGGAAAATATTGCATTTAGTGGAAGACATGGTTGTGTGAGGTAATAATACCAAATGATTTTCACCTGAGATCTTTCATTATAAACAGGTGTCTATATAGTACCCAAATTCACAGTTCATTTGACTGTAAGAAGTGCACCTCTTTTGCTCAGGCTCGGTGGGTAGTTAAGAAATGCACCTATTTTCCAATGATCTTTTGCTCATCACCTGTGGAGAAAGACTTATGAGCCTTGTATGTTTTATATGGACTCTCCATGGAATAATGTTGTTGCTTGGGTTCAGATTAATCTGGAAAGACTATATGGTTTTTTGTCTTTAAACTAGCCTAGAATGCATGAGTTTGTTACAGTTGGAGAACTATAAATGATCAGTTCCGTTGTCCTGGGACTCACATTAGTATTGAGAACATTTCAATTAGTTTCTTGCTAATGTAATGCGTATGGCAGACCCCTTTTGTTTTTAACATATGAGTCTGAGTGATGATAGGATAGAGTGTTGCAGCCCGCCCACCCGCCTACTCAAACAGAGATAATTGAATAAACCATCCTTCTTTTTTTTTTTTTTTTTTCAACTTTGGTTGTAGAATCCTTCGCTATACTCGGACGATGAAATTATTTAGATAGAAACTTGTGTGTTGGATTAAATTCAACGAGATCATACGAATAGTTAATATTCGTGTGCGTGAGTGAGTGAACGGAGATTGTTTGGTCATGTGAAGTTTCTTCTCTGTTCCCTATTTTTATCCGTCGTTTTTATGGTTCCAGATGAACTTGCAATGACTATTGTGTATGTTCGCAAAAGTATATAAAGCAAGGAATTATACTTTCAAAGAGTCCCCTTGGAAATTCTATTCAATTGCGAATAATATATGGAGATCATGGTTTCCAAAAGCGAAAAAAAGAAAAAAAGAAAAAGAAGAAGAGCCAAATGGATGCTCAGTACAAAGTTACAATAGGCTTCTCATCTAAAATTCAATTAGAGCGAGTCGAAAAGCTCAACAAAATTAGATGGTCTTGTCACGAATTCAAAGTATAAATCTTAAAAGTTTTGCTCATTGGACTCGGCGTTATTGAAAAGCTATTGTTAAACACAATAAAAGTACCCCTCGAATTGAATTGTCAAATGGGAAAAGAAAGAACGGAGTCAAAAGGAGGCGTCTCCAATTTGTATTGTTTTTATTTTTTCATGCGTTCCCACGGCCAGATGAACAAAATGCGACAAAGTTTGGAAAAATCTAAAGGCACATATAATAAAATAATATCCGCCGGAGCAGATATCCAGAGACACCAATTTCCGAAGAGGAAGGAGCTCGCAGCGGGGGGTGGGAGTTCCCCCCGTCGTCTTCTCTCGTGTCATCACGTCAAACCTTAACCAGCATCGTTCTCCCTTCGCATCGTTCGCCTGCATCTCCCTCTTCGCGGTCCCGCCGCTTGCTGAGGATGTCTCCCATAATCCCTGATGGTCCCCTTCACCTCCTTCTCAAATGCCACGAATTGCCGGTCGAGATGGAGCCCTCATCGTCGGAGAAGCATGAGGCCGACTATGACGACGACGACGACGACGACGACGCGAAACCAGAGCAGGTCGTCCAAGTCCCCCGGCAAAAGTACATCCCCGTCACTAGGGAACAGCTTTTGGACGCCATTTTGACGACCGCGTTCGACGACCCGGACGAAGCCCTTCAGTTCCTCAATGTGTCTCGGTAAGACTTCCTCTCTACTCGTCATCTTCACCGTCCTAACCGAATCGCGAGAACCCGATGGTACTACCTCACCCATTTACTTCCGTTGGACGCCGACCGAGGTGTTTGGACGCCATTATTCATGCTCAACATAAGGTCGTTCTAGAAGACATGCGGGCTGATTATTCCATCATTTCGGGTTTCGCGGGAAAGGAGGAAACGGTTGATGATGGGAGGCGACGCGAGCTCGTCGCCGATGAGATGAAGTCCGACGGGACCATGAGCGGCGAGGAGGGTAAGATAGAAATTGAGCAGCAATTTCCTCTAATGCCCTCTACTATGTTGAAGAAACTGGTTGGTTCTTCCGAAAACAATGGGAGGAAATGCGGCGGCGATCCATCCAGGTCAGTTATGGTGCCACATAGCAGCAAACGTGCTTCAGAATTCAAGTGAATTAAGTTTCTCATTGAGTCGCCCGTTCATTCGTTATTCCAGTTCATGCTCAGGAGTATCAAGTGCTGTGGCACCATGCATCGTGCAAGCTCTAGGACAGGCGTCGCCGGCCGGCTCGCTCGACCACTGAATGCTTCGGATAACTTGGGATGGGCGTCGCAGGTTCTTCCCAATTTCTAAAGTTCCAACCTTTATGACGGGGACCTCCAGATTTTTGAAGGAAGTCGGCAATTTTTAGCTCCATCCTTTTCCCCGAAAAATCTCACAAAAAATCTCAAAAACCCTTTTTCATGAACACCGTTATTCTAAACTTTTTCTTCAACTCACGGATATTCCGAATTTGCATCGATGATCGAAAATTGCTTTCTATCCATCTGCCCATTTGAAATCCGGCGTGGCAGCTCGCGTGACCGTTAAAACTCTGACGTGACTATATGTGTGTGTTCGTTACCGTCTCAAATTCGTTAATTTGATACTATCCAGAAATATTATCATGTCAGACTTTAACAATTACCATAAACAAAGTCTAACAAAAGGTTTTATTGGGTAAATGGTACAAGCTTAAGATTATTGATGAGACAAAATAAAAATTAGATATTAATGTCCTTCGAGAAAAATGTATAGGATTCTTTGTGAGCAATTTACTAATTTTAAGCATCTCAATCAGGGACGAGGTGGATGCCGTTTCACAGTAATGACTCTGGGGCAGTTAAAGGTCAATAGCCTTAAGAGGGAAGACAAAAGATCATTCGTCACATTAGATGTAAAGCAGAAACATGAGTATGACTCGCAACACAAAGAATAGGTATCATCAGTACAGTGAATCAATTATGCCAATCCCTGGCTCTCTAAGTCAGGGAGAACGTTGCGTTCGCAGTGCAAGGGAGTTTATCAACTCTAACAACTTTCTTAAGCATGACATGCAAATGAATATCTACCATCAATGCATCTAAGATGCAAGTAAGGTGAATGCAATCAAATATCCTCGAAATTTACCTGGTCAGCAAGATCGTATGTCAACTTTCAGTCCTCGCCATACATCAGCCTCTCAAACAATTCAGTAAAAGGACTCTCAAACAATTCAATAAAAGGACGGTGAAGTGCCGTGGCACCATGCTTCTCGAAAACCTCTGTTATAATGGAGAATGCTTTCTCTCTTACTGCCGTCTGTTCTATCCCAAAATCACGAGTTCCCTGCATGGACCATACCATGCAAATTTCAAACTGACCGAAATCCCCGATAGATGTTGAAAGTAGTTAACACTAATCAAAATGGTAGAAGTCATCAGCTTTTGATACAGGATTAAAGTGCTTCCAATCATAGATGAGGCAATTCAAATGTGAAAGTTAAAGCAAGATGACCTTGTCTGTAAGAAGAATAATTATGACTTGTGTACGTGAGTAGGAGGAGCAAGCTTTGATAGACCCGGAAAAAATTGTGTGGACCAAACAAATATCTCAACAAAAGCTCGATATTTCTATAAGTTACATAACTCCATATACTCTCCCCCCCGCTATTACAGAAACAAATAAATTGGGTAGAATGGTAAGCTTCAATAAGAGCTTTTTTGTATATATCCTCATAACTATTCGAAGAACTTTGATAAACGTAATCTAACATTACTCCAATCAGAATGAAGCAAACAAAAAATTTACTCTTCACGATTAAGGACGAGCCTAGAGTGATTGTAGTCATGAGAAGAGATGGAACCAAATGCAGAATGGAAATTAATTACTCAAAATCTTTACTATCACGTTCCAAACCAAAAACTAGGCAAAATTTTGGAACCCCCGGAAAAAATAAAAACAAAGTCTCGGCTCTGGTATGCTATACAAGCTAAGGTTCCGATTGATATTTAACATCAGCCTCCTATAGCCTTCGTGATGTCTAAATCCCAGAAAGTACCTTCAAATGGTCAGTGCCACCTATACAACAAATTGATTACTCTTTTGTTTTGCCACAAAATAATCAATCTTTTGACGCATCCACATTTCTGTCGGTAGATAGTGGGTCGTCTATGCCTTCTGGAATATTATCTCGGTTAGCACGCTATATAATTGCAAGGCATCTGAAATATTGAACTGCCTCCGCAATTAATACAGTAAGTCAAGATACAAGTTCCTACGATCTCCGAGAAGGCTTAAACACATTAAGGGAGAAGAAGGGGAAAAAATGAAGTAAGCAGAATTTACAAATAGATCTTAAATATGAGTACCTGATTCTCCATTATTGCAAATATTCGATCAATTCCTAGACTAACACCAACTGCCGGAACCTGGTTTCTACCAAACATTCCTATAAGGTCGTCATAACGCCCCCCAGCAGCAATTGTTCCAACCTGCAGATATGATCTGTTAATGGAGTCTACTGACCAGCAAGATAAATCCGAAGATTAAAAGCATGAAATTGATGGCACTATCATATCCCCATAAAAGGTAACAATTGCAGTTTCATCGAATCCACGTGACGAGCACCATGCAATGGATTATAAGCTTATCTACCACATTCAACCACATCGCCATCCAACATCACTAAAGCACAACTCTTTCATATCTTGAAACCGTGGTAAGTGCAAATATTTGTTCCGTCGGAGCTTCAAAGCAGCAATACCTGTGTAAGACCAGCAAAAACAAGTCTCTGAAATGTGGATGGCAGTTCACATTCACTTTCAAAACCTGGCATCGTAATTTAAATGGGTAGCATTTCTAAATATCTCTGGCGGTGCAATTATTCAGTTCTCATCACCATTTCCATAGAGAAGCCTTTGGTACATTCTGAAACTAAGCTCCAGATTTTTTATGTGAATATTAACAAAATAACATGAAAATTTGCACCTCCGTATCCTATCAAGATGCAGATAATGCAGCAATGAGACCTCATCAACATCTCTTAGCAGATTTTACGCCTCATATCTTTCATCTCTCTCTCACAAGCATGCGCGCACTCTTTCACAAGCGTAGAAATGACCATGGGGACAAGACAACAGCAACTACAAGGCAACTCCATTTTGTAATCAAAAGGGATTACTTCTATGTCCTATCTTTGACGAGCAAAACTGCCAGATAGAAATTGCTTACGCGTGAAATATTAAGCAGGAAGCGCTTGCAAAGAGCCACCTGCGTGGCCCCTTTTAAAACTGCTTCGTAAATCACCCCTGTATAATAATCAAGACCTCTGGCAAGACTCAAGTCAAAAACAACTCTGTTGATACTCTTTGACTTTTCCAAGGCATTGAACAATATCTCCAAATCATTCAGAGCATGTACAGATCCTTCATTTTCCAAAAATTTGCTCCCCTCGTCTTGAAGCTTTGCCAACAATTCCAGAGGTGGAACCCTTTCCTTTACAAAATTGCCAATGCGGTCGGCCACCTCAGCAGTTAAACCTTTTTCCTCCACCTAAACGATGTTAAGAAATTTTACCAGAAATTTGGGCTTATGTTTTTAACAATAAAACACAGTGAAAATATCATTTTATCCACCCAAAGAACGCATGTTTCCATAATGACCACAGGTCATGAAAAACAACCCAACAATAAAGTTGTTAAAGAGCCCCATCAAATAGACGAAAGATGAGTACATATTCATACATAAGCAGTGAATTGGAACAAAGCACGACTGGCTGATATTTACTGAATGAAAACACATGCACGTTACCTTCAGCTTCCCTGGATATTCCAGGACTCATGCATTCATTTGAGGAGCCTTAAATTTGCTTAAACTCTTCCCTCCAGAGAGAAACATTAATGTCTTCCAATGGCGAAAGGCGAATCGATTGTCAACGGATAATTATAAAAACAGAGCTCTACCAAGTGCTTTCAAGTATGTCCACATTTGAATCACCCAATGCTCTCTTTTCCTCCATCAGAATCAATTGAAAATATTGTACAAAAAAAGTCGAACGAAAATTGAGTTCACAAAGAAAACGACATTCACAACACCACATACAAAATCTCGTTTCTCACCAACACAAGCATACATACAGGGCTACTAAAGAGTTTCTCACCGATACTTCCCTAATTTAGACACGAGCATGACCACAAGGATGGTATAATTTCTTACCATCTCCTTCCTGATCTGCTCAAATGACTGTTTGTCTAACTTGTCGATACTTGAGCAAATAGTTCTGAATTTCTCTGGTGGCACACCACATATTTCCAGCATGCCGTCCAATAACTTCCGGTGGTTCAGCTTTATCTGATAACAATCATTATCAACAAATTAAAAAAAAAAAGATAAACAGGTGAAGAGAACGTATTCAAACTCTGAGAAAAATGCCAAACATAAAGAACTTCTCTTTCCATGTACATATCAAGTCTGAATACCAGAAACTAAATTTTTCCCGGCAATCATTAAATCATGAAAATAACTATAAAAACAGTCAGAAACTTACGACCGAGGTGCAACATCTTTCTTGAATTTCTACATAAACAATAAAGCGCTATCCTGAACATCAACAACAAATATATGAAAATTACAGTATAAAAGGACAATCCTTGAGGGTAGACAAGCGTCACCCATTTAACCATCAACATTTTGCATTCTTTGTCATTTTCCAGTTTGAGCTCTTTTTTGTTTCTACTTTTATTCTGTCTTCTAAATTTCAGGATATAGATAAACAATGTGAAGGATGGGGGGAGGACAAGCAAGAGGATGTTTACCTCATAATCTCCAATATTCAGTTTATCAAGCAACTCAACAAGAACTTCTATGACCTCATAATCCGGCCCCATCCTTGCATTTTGCCCCGCAATGTCTAAGTCACACTGGTAAAACGCATGGTATCTACCCTCAGAAGGATTATCCCCCCTGTATACTTTAGCAATTTGGTATTTCTTCCATGACGTAAGTCCTGTCGTAGCCATAAATCTCGCAAATGGAACGGTAAACTTGTATCGTAGAGAACAAAGCTTTCCACCCTGTCAAAGAAAAGGACAATAGCCTTAAGAGGGAGGACAAAAGATCATTCGTCATATTAGATGTAAAGCAGAAACATGAGTATGACTCGCAACACAAAGAATAGGTATCATTAGTACAGTGAATCAATTATGCCAATCCCTGGCTCTCCCAGTCAGTGAGGACATTACATTCGCAGTGCAAGGGAGTTTATCAACTTTAACAACTTTCTTAAGCATGACATGCAAAAGAATATCAACCATCAATACATTTGTTCTATCCCAAAATCACGAGTTCCCTGCATGGACCATACCATGCAAATTTCAAACTGACCGAAATCCCCCATAGATGTTGAAAGTAGTTAACATTAATCAAAATGGTACAAGTCATCAGCTTTTGATATAGGATTAAAGTGCTTCCAATCATAGATGAGACAATTCCAATGCGAAAGTTAAAGCAAGATGACCTTTTCTGTAAGAAGAATAATTATGACTTTTGTACGTGAGTTGGAGGAGCAAGCTTTGATAGACCCGGAAAAAATTGTGTGGACCAAACAAATATCTCTAGAAAAGCTCGATATTTCTATAAGTTACATAACTCGATATACTCTCTCTCTCTCTCTCTCTCCCCCGCTCTCTCTGCCCCCCCCCCCCCCCTTCTCCCCCATAAACTAACTGTCCATACGGCAGCCTCTTTAAAAACACCCAAAATTTCGATAAGTAAATCATTTTGCCCAGCCTTTTGTCATCAAGCAGCCACATTATGAATGAGATCGATATAGGCCATTCAAATTTTTCGGAACAAATAAATCATATAGCAAGATAAGAATCATCCACTAGCTACTTTAATTAGAAATCAAAGCATAGCGCTACTGAAAAAAGAAGAGATAGAAGCAATTCTTTTGATATCATACCAATCATTTCATAGCTTGAATAAATTACCTCGGGAAGCTTGGGTAGCCTTCTGCTCTCATTACCGTCAACAATGTCCTTGACTTTGTTCAAGAAATGGTCAAATCCCGGGCCCCTCGCGTCCAGGAACAGTAATAAATCTTTTACAAGGTTCTCTAGAGAAACTGACTCGTCACTTCTGTTCCTCTGAAATCTATCCTTAATCGATTGCACCAAGACAGCTGTCCCACTCCCCAACACCACCTCCTCCTCCTTCTTCTTCTCACTTTTCTTATCTGCTTGCACTCCGTTAATTTCCTCATGCTTTCCCTTTTCAATCAATTCACTTCCCTCCAGGGCAAAAAATGCGGTAATTGCCTCCCAAGCCACTGTTTTCCAGACACAACCACAAAGCACGTACAATTCATGCACAAACTTCTCAGATTCTCCACCCATATATGCATCCGCGAGCACCTTTCGCTCATTCTCTAAATCATCCATACGCGCACACTCCTTCTCAAACATACCTGTTAAGCTGCTTTTCAGGGCATCGGCAGCAATCGCATCTAAATCCATCTTCGCTCGGCCTAAAGAGCTCTTACCGATCATCAGCAGCACATCAGCCAGCGGCCACAACACATTCACAACGGCGCCATCAGCAGCAGACCCAGTTTTCTGTACTCTAACTGACGAATTCAGGTACACTCGCACCTCCGAATGCACTGATTCCACCACCCTTCTCAATGTTGCGTGAGCTTTGGGAATAAGTGAGATTGCCTCGTTCTCCACCTTACCCACCAACTTAGACCCGTTAAGCAAAACCTTCATGTCGCTGGCAACCCCGACCTCATATTTCGAGACGAACCCATCGCCCGAATCCGTCGGATTGAAGACCGCCACGTCGGCTTTGATGGCCTCGCACGACAATGCAACAACCGCATCGACCGTGGTGGACAAGGCCGTGGAAAAGTGATCCAAAAGCGCGCTAATCCCATACAAACTGGAATGCGCCTTCTCCGATATAGACACTTCTTCATTAGTCACGGCGAGATTTGCAAAACCCTCGTACCCCTCCGCGGAATTCAAGGAATCCGAAATGAGATCGACCAGCGCCGTGCCCGTGCCAGGACCTCCCGACACGAGGAGCTTGTTGAGGAGCACCGCGAGAGAAGCGCGCGTTTCCGCGGCGGTGAAGTAAGGAGGGAAGGATATCTGGAAATCGGTACGATTGGCGGCCGGCGGGGAAGACGCGAGGCGATCGCGCGCCGACGAGTCCACGCGCACGCGGGCGGTTCCGGCGGACACCGCGTGCAATGAGGACGGAGAGAGGGAGGCACCCTTGCCTCCCAAGGTCACCACCGCGGTGGTGGTGGTGGTGGTCTCGCCGCCGTCGGCCATTGACGAGGCTGACGCGGCTGCGAACGTGGAGGGGGCTCGCTGGTAAGGGTTTTGGGGTTTTAGGGGAGTTAGTTTGGACAGCACGCGACCGAGGAGGAATAAAAAGGTTCCAAGAAAATCAAATTCTTGGTTTAAGAAAATCGATTCTTTCGGGAGAAAATGCACTTCAATAACCAAACCGAGGATAAAACCCTCTGATCATTATATATCATCAAAATTAGCAATTTGACGAAAAATTTAAGAAAAATCGATAGAGGATTTATAATAAATTTGACATTTTTGGTAGTCAAAACAATAACTCGAGAAAAATTAATTATGCATATGCATATATATACACGTGGAATGGTCATGACATGTCACCCCCTGAAAAGATAACTAGAGAAAGGTCTAGCGTGTTGATATATGGAAAAATTATATTATATGCTCTCACAATCATTAATTGATTGAATCCTAAATAACTTTCGAGTTTAATACGATCTTGTGTTTGCTATTGAAATTTTCTCAATATAATAAGATCTGAGAATTCATATGTGGTCCGGTCACATTTGCGTGAGGAAAAAGGAACGTGTTAATATTCAATGTATGCGAATCCAACTCGAATCTGTCGAGAGCAGGCAATATTGAGTCTCATTCAAGTCCTAACATGAAATTTTATGGTAATCTGTCGAGTCTATAATTAAGAAACATGACGACATCTCGCGAACTCAATTCATTCCAGACCAGTCAAATTCATGTCGACTTTATGAATCTAAATTCATTGTTCTTTTGTTTCGCAATAAATAATTGAATTGAAAATACTTTTCTTTAAAATGATAAGAGATTTGACCATCCCCACTACAAACTTACGGTTGTGGCTTTCATCTTTAACTATCAACGAAAGAAGTAAAAATTCTTTACAAGAAAGTGTGTTTATGGTTTAAAAAAGCAATTCATTTGTAAGAGATAGGAAAGAAAATTACACTTTAATACAAAAGAGCTAATTATAAAGAATAATATGGTGCCCATGGATTAGTGCAATGTGGATGCGTCAAAAGATTGATTATTTTGTGCCAAAACAAAAGAGTAATAAATTTGTTGTATAGGTGGTACTGACCATTTGAAGGTACTTTATGGGATTTAGACATCACAGAGGCTATAGGAGGCTGATGTTAAATATCAATCGGAACCTAGCTCGCATAGCATGCCGGAGCCGAGACTTTGTTTTTATTTTTTTTCCGGGGGCTCCAAAATTTTGCCTAGTTTTTGGTTTGGAACGTGATAGTAAGATTTTGAGTAATTAATTTCCATTATGCATTTGGTTCCATCTCCTCTTATGACTACAATCGCTCTAGGCTCGTCCTTAATCGCGAAAAGTAAATTTTTTGTTTGCTTCATTCTGATTGGAGTAATGTTATATTACGTTTATCAAACCTCTTCGAATAGTTATGGGGATAAATACAAAAAAGCTCTTACCGAAGCTTACCATTCCAACCAATTTATTTGTTTCCGTAATAGCATGCCTGCATTCATTTATGCTTTTTATAACTTGATCATTTCGAGATAATAATAGGCCTTCTTATATGAACTGTGAGTGACCTTAGTTGAGGAAAATTTTGATGAGTACTTTTGTTGATATTTCTATGCTAGTTAACGTGAGGGTTCAATTTTATAACCTCAGCAATCGCTGGCCCTCTTCCCCATTTTTCATATCCTTATACAGGATTGAAATTCCTGAGTATAAAAAAGAAAAAGAAAGGTCTGATGAAAGTAGTTTAAATTTTTTCACAATTTCATCTATTCTTTGCAATTGAATAATAGAATCATTGTTTTACGTTACCTTCACAGACATCTAATTCTGAAAGCTGAGCTTAACATTCTATTTTAGCATCTCCCATTTTAGACAGAAGGTAACTACTTGAAAGTTTTAGATGTTCTGTGGATTTTCAGTTGTTGGATTCACGTAATGTCATAGACTTGCCTCATTCCGCTGTAGAAATATGAGAAACTTATGGATAATGAGAATATCGTTAGAAAAATGTAATCAAAGAGTCATCTGATTTCTTTTTTCACATCAACAGATAATTCGACCTACAGAGACGCAAGTGTTGATCGGATTTTGGGGGATGACTTGCCCCTCACTGCAGAACTAGTGGAGGAGTTCTGGGTGGCCGGATTGAAAGCAGAATTCTTGATCAATGAGAGGCTGATGAAACACATCGATTGTGCCAAAGAGTACCGGATCCCCCGGTTAGTTCTAGTAGGCGAACGGGAACGAGTAAAGATGTGGTGAAGTTGAAAGATTTCGAGAATGCCAAAGAGGAAGTAGTTCCTAGAAGCGCAATCGTTCAAAAACTTCTCAAGAACGCTGCACGAACGCTGGCCACCGACCATCACCGCTGTGCGGCGGTGGCGGGCGACCATGGGCGGCGGCGGCGGCCGGCGATCCGTGAGCAAAAAAAAAAAACGAATAAATACAAAAAAAAAAAAAAAAAACTGCTTCGTTCCAAACGCATTTCTATTATTTTTCTATTTCTGGAGTAGAAATTCTGTGTTACCAAACACCTTATTTTACTCAGAAATTGTTCCTCGGAATAGAAATAGAAAAGAACTATTTCTAAAAAAGAAAAAACTATTCCCTAGTCAAGAAAGGTTGTCGTGCGCAGTTTGTGTCGGAAAGTGTGGATATTAGTGCTCATAATCCCGGCCGTGTATCTCAAAATTTCATACTATCATGCAAGCGAGATTAGCGAGCTGATCTAAGTTTTGCAAGGAGTCGCTTATCATTTCTCGAGAAAATTATTTAGAAAGTTATAGCTTATTGCACTTAGGAAAATTCTGTTTTAAACTTTTCAATTGAGTGAATTGAGTCGTGAACCTTTTCGTATTTTATCGCTCTAGTCTATCCAGCCAATTTTGAACAAAAAATGTTGGCGTGAGGATCTAGTTAGCGCTAATTGTCATTTATGGCGTATCGGTGCTTATATGGATAACGTTTTTAAAAAAATTTCAGATTTTTTTCCTTTTTCTTTTCTTTTGTCCACTACAAAGCTAGTAAAGGTGTTATGGGACGCCGAAGTGAAAGCGGATTTCTCTGTCCATAAAAGAGAGTGCAAAAGCACATTGGTAACGCCAGAGGAAACCGGATCCCCTGGATGGTGCTAGTAGGCGCACGGGCATTGAGTGAAGGTGAGGTGGAGCCGCAAGATATGGGGAATGCCAAAGATGAAGTAGTTCCTAGAAGCGCCATGGTTCATGAACTTCTGAACCGTTTGAGAACGGTGAGAACTTAAATTACATTACTACTTCTATATTATTCATCGATTTTTAACATTACCGGCAAGCAACAGTAGCTGTCATTAATGCTTATGATGCCAAATGGAAGCCTCCACAGGACTACAAGTTGTAAGATACTCTTCTAGCAACTGGGCAAATATAATAGAAATAATCATTTAATATATATATATATATATATGTAGAATTTGTTGCCAGGACTTTACTATGGGAATTCTGAACCGTAGGAATCAAATCTTTTTATTTTATATTATACATGTGCATATGTTTGTATGTATGTATATGCACACGCACAAATGCATATACATATATAATAAATGGATAGGATCGAGCATTTAGCTCATCAAGCTTTCGTAATGTAGGAGTCAAATCTATTTTCAATCTAGAGTTGTGTTTTTCCCCCGTTTATTGAAACATACTCATTGTCCTTAGAGCTTGACTCTAGCAGCCGTGGCCATAAAAACATTCGAATCTATTTCACATTTTACAAAATAGAACTATATTCTCTTACGCTTCTGTAATGGGGGTGGCATTCAATTTCCTGCTCCATCAGTTCTAGCTGCTTAAATTATAAATTTTGCTGAGATACCAAATGGAGCAGCTTGGCCCTACGACTTGCTACCTAATATTATTACAGATAGCTACAGATTCATTCATGCAAGTGAGAAGCCTCGCAATCACCACAACTTGTATGTTATCTCCAAAAGTATATGCTTCCTTTTGTTTTTAACATATGAGTCTGAGTGATGATAGGATAGAGTGTTGCAGCCCGCCCACCAGTCTACTCAAACAGAGATAATTGAATAAACCATCCTTCTTTTTTTTTTTTTTTGTTTGGTTGTAGAATCCTTCGCTATACTCGGACGATGAAATTATTTAGATAGAAACTTGTGTGTTGGATTAAATTCAACGAGATCATACGAATAGTTAATATTCGTGTGCGTGAGTGAGTGAACGGAGATTGTTTGGTCATGTGAAGTTTCTTCTCTGTTCCCTATTTTTATCCGTCGTTTTTATGGTTCCAGATGAACTTGCAATGACTATTGTGTATGTTCGCAAAAGTATATAAAGCAAGGAATTATACTTTCAAAGAGTCCCCTTGGAAATTCAGTTCAATTGCGAATAATATATGGAGATCATGGTTTCCAAAAGCGAAAAAAGAAAAAAAGAAAAAGAAGAAGAGCCAAATGGATGCTCAGTACAAAGTTACAATAGGCTTCTCATCTAAAATTCAATTAGAGCGAGTCGAAAAGCTCAACAAAATTAGATGGTCTTGTCACGAATTCAAAGTATAAATCTTAAAAGTTTTGCTCATTGGACTCGGCGTTATTGAAAAGCTATTGTTAAACACAATAAAAGTACCCCTCGAATTGAATTGTCAAATGGGAAAAGAAAGAACGGAGTCAAAAGGAGGCGTCTCCAATTTGTATTGTTTTTATTTTTTCATGCGTTCCCACGGCCAGATGAACAAAATGCGACAAAGTTTGGAAAAATCTAAAGGCACATATAATAAAATAATATCCGCCGGAGCAGATATCCAGAGACACCAATTTCCGAAGAGGAAGGAGCTCGCAGCGGGGGGTGGGAGTTCCCCCCGTCGTCTTCTCTCGTGTCATCATGTCAAACCTTAACCAGCATCGTTCTCCCTTCGCATCGTTCGCCTGCATCTCCCTCTTCGCGGTCCCGCCGCTTGCTGAGGATGTCTACTCATCCCATAATCCCTGATGGTCCCCTTCACCTCCTTCTCAAATGCCACGAATTGCCGGTCGAGATGGAGCCCTCATCGTCGGAGAAGCATGAGGCCGACTATGACGACGACGACGACGACGCGAAACCAGAGCAGGTCGTCCAAGTCCCCCGGCAAAAGTACATCGCCGTCACTAAGGAACAGCTTTTGGACGCCATTTTGACGACCGCGTTCGACGACCCGGACGAAGCCCTTCAGTTCCTCAATGTGTCTCGGTAAGACTTCCTCTCTACTCGTCATCTTCACCGTCCTAACCGAATCGCGAGAACCCGATGGTACTACCTCACTCATTTACTTCCGTTGGACGCCGACCGAGGTGTTTGGACGCCATTATTCATGCTCAACATAAGGTCGTTCTAGAAGACATGCGGGCTGATTATTCCATCATTTCGGGTTTCGCGGGAAAGGAGGAAACGGTTGATGATGGGAGGCGACGCGAGCTCGTCGCCGATGAGATGAAGTCCGACGGGACCATGAGCGGCGAGGAGGGTAAGATAGAAATTGAGCAGCAATTTCCTCTAATGCCCTCTACTATGTTGAAGAAACTGGTTGGTTCTTCCGAAAACAATGGGAGGAAATGCGGCGGCGATCCATCCAGGTCAGTTATGGTGCCACATAGCAGCAAACGTGCTTCAGAATTCAAGTGAATTAAGTTTCTCATTGAGTCGCCCGTTCATTCGTTATTCCAGTTCATGCTCAGGAGTATCAAGTGCTGTGGCACCATGCATCGTGCAAGCTCTAGGACAGGCGTCGCCGGCCGGCTCGCTCGACCACTGAATGCTTCGGATAACTTGGGATGGGCGTCGCAGGTTCTTCCCAATTTCTAAAGTTCCAACCTTTATGACGGGGACCTCCAGATTTTTGAAGGAAGTCGGCAATTTTTAGCTCCATCCTTTTCCCCGAAAAATCTCACAAAAAATCTCAAAAACCCTTTTTCATGAACACCGTTATTCTAAACTTTTTCTTCAACTCACGGATATTCCGAATTTGCATCGATGATCGAAAATTGCTTTCTATCCATCTGCCCATTTGAAATCCGGCGTGGCAGCTCGCGTGACCGTTAAAACTCTGACGTGACTATATGTGTGTGTTCGTTACCGTCTCAAATTCGTTAATTTGATACTATCCAGAAATATTATCATGTCAGACTTTAACAATTACCATAAACAAAGTCTAACAAAAGGTTTTATTGGGTAAATGGTACAAGCTTAAGATTATTGATGAGACAAAATAAAAATTAGATATTAATGTCCTTCGAGAAAAATGTATAGGATTCTTTGTGAGCAATTTACTAATTTTAAGCATCTCAATCAGGGACGAGGTGGATGCCGTTTCACAGTAATGACTCTGGGGCAGTTAAAGGTCAATAGCCTTAAGAGGGAAGACAAAAGATCATTCGTCACATTAGATGTAAAGCAGAAACATGAGTATGACTCGCAACACAAAGAATAGGTATCCTCAGTACAGTGAATCAATTATGCCAATCCCTGGCTCTCTAAGTCAGGGAGAACGTTGCGTTCGCAGTGCAAGGGAGTTTATCAACTCTAACAACTTTCTTAAGCATGACATGCAAATGAATATCTACCATCAATGCATCTAAGATGCAAGTAAGGTGAATGCAATCAAATATCCTCGAAATTTACCTGTTCAGCAAGATCGTATGTCAACTTTCAGTCCTCGCCATACATCAGTCTCTCTCAAACAATTCAATAAAAGGACGGTGAAGTGCCGTGGCACCATGCTTCTCGAAAACCTCTGTTATAATGGAGAATGCTTTCTCTCTTACTGCCGTCTGTTCTATCCCAAAATCACGAGTTCCCTGCATGGACCATACCATGCAAATTTCAAACTGACCGAAATCCCCGATAGATGTTGAAAGTAGTTAACACTAATCAAAATGGTAGAAGTCATCAGCTTTTGATACAGGATTAAAGTGCTTCCAATCATAGATGAGGCAATTCAAATGTGAAAGTTAAAGCAAGATGACCTTGTCTGTAAGAAGAATAATTATGACTTGTGTACGTGAGTAGGAGGAGCAAGCTTTGATAGACCCGGAAAAAATTGTGTGGACCAAACAAATATCTCAACAAAAGCTCGATATTTCTATAAGTTACATAACTCCATATACTCTCCCCCCCGCTATTACAGAAACAAATAAATTGGGTAGAATGGTAAGCTTCAATAAGAGCTTTTTTGTATATATCCTCATAACTATTCGAAGAACTTTGATAAACGTAATCTAACATTACTCCAATCAGAATGAAGCAAACAAAAAATTTACTCTTCACGATTAAGGACGAGCCTAGAGTGATTGTAGTCATGAGAAGAGATGGAACCAAATGCAGAATGGAAATTAATTACTCAAAATCTTTACTATCACGTTCCAAACCAAAAACTAGGCAAAATTTTGGAACCCCCGGAAAAAAATAAAAACAAAGTCTCGGCTCTGGTATGCTATACAAGCTAAGGTTCCGATTGATATTTAACATCAGCCTCCTATAGCCTTCGTGATGTCTAAATCCCAGAAAGTACCTTCAAATGGTCAGTGCCACCTATACAACAAATTGATTACTCTTTTGTTTTGCCACAAAATAATCAATCTTTTGACGCATCCACATTTCTGTCGGTAGATAGTGGGTCGTCTATGCCTTCTGGAATATTATCTCGGTTAGCACGCTATATAATTGCAAGGCATCTGAAATATTGAACTGCCTCCGCAATTAATACAGTAAGTCAAGATACAAGTTCCTACGATCTCCGAGAAGGCTTAAACACATTAAGGGAGAAGAAGGGGAAAAAATGAAGTAAGCAGAATTTACAAATAGATCTTAAATATGAGTACCTGATTCTCCATTATTGCAAATATTCGATCAATTCCTAGACTAACACCAACTGCCGGAACCTGGTTTCTACCAAACATTCCTATAAGGTCGTCATAACGCCCCCCAGCAGCAATTGTTCCAACCTGCAGATATGATCTGTTAATGGAGTCTACTGACCAGCAAGATAAATCCGAAGATTAAAAGCATGAAATTGATGGCACTATCATGTCCCCATAAAAGGTAACAATTGCAGTTTCATCGAATCCACGTGACGAGCACCATGCAATGGATTATAAGCTTATCTACCACATTCAACCACATCGCCATCCAACATCACTAAAGCACAACTCTTTCATATCTTGAAACCGTGGTAAGTGCAAATATTTGTTCCGTCGGAGCTTCAAAGCAGCAATACCTGTGTAAGACCAGCAAAAACAAGTCTCTGAAATGTGGATGGCAGTTCACATTCACTTTCAAAACCTGGCATCGTAATTTAAATGGGTAGCATTTCTAAATATCTCTGGCGGTGCAATTATTCAGTTCTCATCACCATTTCCATAGAGAAGCCTTTGGTACATTCTGAAACTAAGCTCCAGATTTTTTATGTGAATATTAACAAAATAACATGAAAATTTGCACCTCCGTATCCTATCAAGATGCAGATAATGCAGCAATGAGACCTCATCAACATCTCTTAGCACATTTTACGCCTCATATCTTTCATCTCTCTCTCACAAGCATGCGCGCACTCTTTCACAAGCGTAGAAATGACCATGGGGACAAGACAACAGCAACTACAAGGCAACTCCATTTTGTAATCAAAAGGGATTACTTCTATGTCCTATCTTTGACGAGCAAAACTGCCAGATAGAAATTGCTTACGCGTGAAATATTAAGCAGGAAGCGCTTGCAAAGAGCCACCTGCGTGGCCCCTTTTAAAACTGCTTCGTAAATCACCCCTGTATAATAATCAAGACCTCTGGCAAGACTCAAGTCAAAAACAACTCTGTTGATACTCTTTGACTTTTCCAAGGCATTGAACAATATCTCCAAATCATTCAGAGCATGTACAGATCCTTCATTTTCCAAAAATTTGCTCCCCTCGTCTTGAAGCTTTGCCAACAATTCCAGAGGTGGAACCCTTTCCTTTACAAAATTGCCAATGCGGTCGGCCACCTCAGCAGTTAAACCTTTTTCCTCCACCTAAACGATGTTAAGAAATTTTACCAGAAATTTGGGCTTATGTTTTTAACAATAAAACACAGTGAAAATATCATTTTATCCACCCAAAGAACGCATGTTTCCATAATGACCACAGGTCATGAAAAACAACCCAACAATAAAGTTGTTAAAGAGCCCCATCAAATAGACGAAAGATGAGTACATATTCATACATAAGCAGTGAATTGGAACAAAGCACGACTGGCTGATATTTACTGAATGAAAACACATGCACGTTACCTTCAGCTTCCCTGGATATTCCAGGACTCATGCATTCATTTGAGGAGCCTTAAATTTGCTTAAACTCTTCCCTCCAGAGAGAAACATTAATGTCTTCCAATGGCGAAAGGCGAATCGATTGTCAACGGATAATTATAAAAACAGAGCTCTACCAAGTGCTTTCAAGTATGTCCACATTTGAATCACCCAATGCTCTCTTTTCCTCCATCAGAATCAATTGAAAATATTGTACAAAAAAAGTCGAACGAAAATTGAGTTCACAAAGAAAACGACATTCACAACACCACATACAAAATCTGGTTTCTCACCAACACAAGCATACATACAGGGCTACTAAAGAGTTTCTCACCGATACTTTCCTAATTTAGACACGAGCATGACCACAAGGATGGTATAATTTCTTACCATCTCCTTCCTGATCTGCTCAAATGACTGTTTGTCTAACTTGTCGATACTTGAGCAAATAGTTCTGAATTTCTCTGGTGGCACACCACATATTTCCAGCATGCCGTCCAATAACTTCCGGTGGTTCAGCTTTATCTGATAACAATCATTATCAACAAATTAAAAAAAAAAAAAATAAACAGGTGAAGAGAACGTATTCAAACTCTGAGAAAAATGCCAAACATAAAGAACTTCTCTTTCCGTGTACATATCAAGTCTGAATACCAGAAACTAAATTTTTACCGGCAATCATTAAATCCTGAAAATAACTATAAAAACAGTCAGAAACTTACGACCGAAGTGCAACATCTTTCTTGAATTTCTACATAAACAATAAAGCGCTATCCTGAACATCAACAACAAATATATGAAAATTACAGTATAAAAGGACAATCCTTGAGGGTAGACAAGCGTCACCCATTTAACCATCAACATTTTGCATTCTTTGTCATTTTCCAGTTTGAGCTCTTTTTTGTTTCTACTTTTATTCTGTCTTCTAAATTTCAGGATATAGATAAACAATGTGAAGGATGGGGGGAGGACAAGCAAGAGGATGTTTACCTCATAATCTCCAATATTCAGTTTATCAAGCAACTCAACAAGAACTTCTATGACCTCATAATCCGGCCCCATCCTTGCATTTTGCCCCGCAATGTCTAAGTCACACTGGTAAAACGCATGGTATCTACCCTCAGAAGGATTATCCCCCCTGTATACTTGAGCAATTTGGTATTTCTTCCATGACGTAAGTCCTGTCGTAGCCATAAATCTCGCAAATGGAACGGTAAACTTGTATCGTAGAGAACAAAGCTTTCCACCCTGTCAAAGAAAAGGACAATAGCCTTAAGAGGGAGGACAAAAGATCATTCGTCATATTAGATGTAAAGCAGAAACATGAGTATGACTCGCAACACAAAGAATAGGTATCATTAGTACAGTGAATCAATTATGCCAATCCCTGGCTCTCCCAGTCAGTGAGGACATTACATTCGCAGTGCAAGGGAGTTTATCAACTTTAACAACTTTCTTAAGCATGACATGCAAAAGAATATCAACCATCAATACATTTGTTCTATCCCAAAATCACGAGTTCCCTGCATGGACCATACCATGCAAATTTCAAACTGACCGAAATCCCCCATAGATGTTGAAAGTAGTTAACATTAATCAAAATGGTACAAGTCATCAGCTTTTGATATAGGATTAAAGTGCTTCCAATCATAGATGAGACAATTCCAATGCGAAAGTTAAAGCAAGATGACCTTTTCTGTAAGAAGAATAATTATGACTTTTGTACGTGAGTTGGAGGAGCAAGCTTTGATAGACCCGGAAAAAATTGTGTGGACCAAACAAATATCTCTAGAAAAGCTCGATATTTCTATAAGTTACATAACTCGATATACTCTCTCTCTCTCTCTCTCTCCCCCGCTCTCTCTGCCCCCCCCCCCCCCCTCCCCCCCATAAACTAACTGTCCATACGGCAGCCTCTTTAAAAACACCCAAAATTTCGATAAGTAAATCATTTTGCCCAGCCTTTTGTCATCAAGCAGCCACATTATGAATGAGATCGATATAGGCCATTCAAATTTTTCGGAACAAATAAATCATATAGCAAGATAAGAATCATCCACTAGCTACTTTAATTAGAAATCAAAGCATAGCGCTACTGAAAAAAGAAGAGATAGAAGCAATTCTTTTGATATCATACCAATCATTTCATAGCTTGAATAAATTACCTCGGGAAGCTTGGGTAGCCTTCTGCTCTCATTACCGTCAACAATGTCCTTGACTTTGTTCAAGAAATGGTCAAATCCCGGGCCCCTCGCGTCCAGGAACAGTAATAAATCTTTTACAAGGTTCTCTAGAGAAACTGACTCGTCACTTCTGTTCCTCTGAAATCTATCCTTAATCGATTGCACCAAGACAGCTGTCCCACTCCCCAACACCACCTCCTCCTCCTTCTTCTTCTCACTTTTCTTATCTGCTTGCACTCCGTTAATTTCCTCATGCTTTCCCTTTTCAATCAATTCACTTCCCTCCAGGGCAAAAAATGCGGTAATTGCCTCCCAAGCCACTGTTTTCCAGACACAACCACAAAGCACGTACAATTCATGCACAAACTTCTCAGATTCTCCACCCATATATGCATCCGCGAGCACCTTTCGCTCATTCTCTAAATCATCCATACGCGCACACTCCTTCTCAAACATACCTGTTAAGCTGCTTTTCAGGGCATCGGCAGCAATCGCATCTAAATCCATCTTCGCTCGGCCTAAAGAGCTCTTACCGATCCTCAGCAGCACACAACCCAGCGGCCACAACACATTCACAACCTCATAGGCGCCATCAGCAGCAGACCCAGTTTTCTGTATTCTAACTGACGAATTCACGTACACTCGGACCTCCGAATGCACTGATTCCACCACCCTTCTCAATGTTGCGTGAGCTTTGGGAATAAGTGAGATTGCCTCGTTCTCCACCTTACCCACCAACTTAGACCCGTCAAGCAAAACCTTCATGTCGCTGGCAACCCCGATCTCATCTTTCCAGACGAACGCATCGCCCGAATCCGTCGGATTGAAGACCGCCACGTCGGCTTTGATGGCCTCGCACGACAATGCAGCAACCGCATCGACCGTGGTGGACAAGGCCGTGGAAAAGTGATCCAAAAGCGCGCTAATCCCATACAAACTGGAATGCGCCTTCTCCGATATAGACACTTCTTCATTAGTCACGGCGAGATTTGCAAAACCCTCGTACCCCTCCGCGGAATTCAAGGAATCCGAAATGAGATCGACCAGCGCCGTGCCCGTGCCAGGACCTCCCGACACGAGGAGCTTGTTGAGGAGCACCGCGAGAGAAGCGCGCGTTTCCGCGGCGGTGAAGTAAGGAGGGAAGGATATCTGGAAATCGGTACGATTGGCGGCCGGCGGGGAAGACGCGAGGCGATCGCGCGCCGACGAGTCCACGCGCACGCGGGCGGTTCCGGCGGACACCGCGTGCAATGAGGACGGAGAGAGGGAGGCACCCTTGCCTCCCAAGGTCACCACCGCGGTGGTGGTGGTGGTCTCTCGCCGCCGTCGGCCATTGACGAGGCTGACGCGGCTGCGAACGTGGAGGGGGCTCGCTGGTAAGGGTTTTGGGGTTTTAGGGGAGTTAGTTTGGACAGCACGCGACCGAGGAGGAATAAAAAGGTTCCAAGAAAATCAAATTCTTGGTTTAAGAAAATCGATTCTTTCGGGAGAAAATGCACTTCAATAACCAAACCGAGGATAAAACCCTCTGATCATTATATATCATCAAAATTAGCAATTTGACGAAAAATTTAAGAAAAATCGATAGAGGATTTATAATAAATTTGACATTTTTGGTAGTCAAAACAATAACTCGAGAAAAATTAATTATGCATATATATACACGTGGAATGGTCATGACATGTCACCCCCTGAAAAGATAACTAGAGAAAGGTCTAGCGTGTTGGTACATGGAAAAATTATATTATATGCTCTCACAATCATTAATTGATTGAATCCTAAATAACTTTCGAGTTTAGTACGATCTTGTGTTTGCTATTGAAATTTTCTCAATATAATAAGATCTGAGAATTCATATGTGGTCCGGTCACATTTGCGTGAGGAAAAAGGAACGTGTTAATATTCAATGTATGCGAATCCAACTCGAATCTGTCGAGAGCAGGCAATATTGAGTCTCATTCAAGCCCTAACATGAAATTTTATGGTAATCTGTCGAGTCTATAATTAAGAAACATGACGACATCTCGCGAACTCAATTCATTCCAGACCAGTCAATTCATGTCGACTTTATGAATCTAAATTCATTGTTCTTTTGTTTCGCAATAAATAATTGAATTGAAAATACTTTTCTTTAAAATGATAAGAGATTTGACCATCCCCACTACAAACTTACAATTGTGGCTTTCATCTTTAACTATCAAAGAAAGAAGTAAAAATTCTTTACAAGAAAGTGTGTTTATGGTTTAAAAAAGCAATTCATTTGTAAGAGATAGGAAAGAAAATTACACTTTAATACAAAAGAGCTAATTATAAAGAATAATATGGTGCCCATGGATTAGTGCAATGTGGATGCGTCAAAAGATTGATTATTTTGTGCCAAAACAAAAGAGTAATAAATTTGTTGTATAGGTGGTACTGACCATTTGAAGGTACTTTATGGGATTTAGACATCACAGAGGCTATAGGAGGCTGATGTTAAATATCAATCGGAACCTAGCTCGCATAGCATGCCGGAGCCGAGACTTTGTTTTTATTTTTTTTTTCCGGGGCTCCAAAATTTTGCCTAGTTTTTGGTTTGGAACGTGATAGTAAGATTTTGAGTAATTAATTTCCATTATGCATTTGGTTCCATCTCCTCTTATGACTACAATCGCTCTAGGCTCGTCCTTAATCGTGAAAAGTAAATTTTTTGTTTGCTTCATTCTGATTGGAGTAATGTTATATTACGTTTATCAAACCTCTTCGAATAGTTATGGGGATAAATACAAAAAAGCTCTTACCGAAGCTTACCATTCTAACCAATTTATTTGTTTCCGTAATAGCATGCCTGCATTCATTTATGCTTTTTATAACTTGATCATTTCGAGATAATAATAGGCCTTCTTATATGAACTGTGAGTGACCTTAGTTGAGGAAAATTTTGATGAGTACTTTTGTTGATATTTCTATGCTAGTTAACGTGAGGGTTCAATTTTATAACCTCAGCAATCGCTGGCCCTCTTCCCCATTTTTCATATCCTTATACGGGATTGAAATTCCTGAGTATAAAAAAGAAAAAGAAAGGTCTGATGAAAGTAGTTTAAATTTTTTCACAATTTCATCTATTCTTTGCAATTGAATAATAGAATCATTGTTTTACGTTACCTTCACAGACATCTAATTCTGAAAGCTGAGCTTAACATTCTATTTTAGCATCTCCCATTTTAGACAGAAGGTAACTACTTGAAAGTTTTAGATGTTCTGTGGATTTTCAGTTGTTGGATTCACGTAATGTCATAGACTTGCCTCATTCCGCTGTAGAAATATGAGAAACTTATGGATAATGAGAATATCGTTAGAAAAATGTAATCAAAGAGTCATCTGATTTCTTTTTTCACATCAACAGATAATTCGACCTACAGAGACGCAAGTGTTGATCGGATTTTGGGGGATGACTTGCCCCTCACTGCAGAACTAGTGGAGGAGTTCGGGTGGCGGATTGAAAGCAGAATTCTTGATCAATGAGAGGCTGATGAAACACATCGATTGTGCCAAAGAGTACCGGATCCCCTGGTTAGTTCTAGTAGGCGAACGGGAACTGAGTAAAGATGTGGTGAAGTTGAAAGATTTCGAGAATGCCAAAGAGGAAGTAGTTCCTAGAAGCGCAATCGTTCAAAAACTTCTCAAGAACGCTGCACGAACGCTGGCCACCGACCATCACCGCTGTGCGGCGGTGGCGGGCGACCATGGGCGGCGGCGGCGGCGGCGATCCGTGAGCAAAAAAAAAAAAAAAAACGAATAAATACAAAAAAAAAAAAAAAAAAAAAAAACTGCTTCGTTCCAAACGCATTTCTATTATTTTTCTATTGCTAGAGTAGAAATTCTGTGCTACCAAACACCTTATTTTACTCAGAAATTGTTCCTCGGAATAGAAATAGAAAAGACCTATTTCTAAAAAACAAAAAACTATTCCCTAGTCGAGAAAGGTTGTCGTGCGCAGTTTGTGTCGGAAAGTGTGGATATTAGTGCTCATAATCCCGGCCGTGTATCTCAAAATTTCATACTATCATGCAAGCGAGATTAGCGAGCTGATCTAAGTTTTGCAAGGAGTCGCTTATCATTTCTCGAGAAAATTATTTAGAAAGTTATAGCTTATTGCACTTAGGAAAATTCTGTTTTAAACTTTTCAATTGAGTGAATTGAGTCGTGAACCTTTTCGTATTTTATCGCTCTAGTCTATCCAGCCAATTTTGAACAAAAAATGTTGGCGTGAGGATCTAGTTAGCGCTAATTGTCATTTATGGTGTATCGGTGCTAATATGGATAACTTTTTTAAAAAAATTTCAGATTTTTTTCCTTTTTCTTTTCTTTTGTCCACTACAAAGCTAGTAAAGGTGTTATGGGACGCCGAAGTGAAAGCGGATTTCTCCGTACATAAAAGAGAGTGCAAAAGCACATTGGTAACGCCAGGAAACCGGATCCCCTGGATGGTGCTAGTAGGCGCACGGGCATTGAGTGAAGGTGAGGTGGAGCCGCAAGATATGGGGAATGCCAAAGATGAAGTAGTTCCTAGAAGCGCCATGGTTCATGAACTTCTGAACCGTTTGAGAACGGTGAGAACTTAAATTACATTACTACTTCTATATTATTCATCGATTTTTAACATTACCGGCAAGAAACAGTAGCTGTCATTAATGCTTATGATGCCAAATGGAAGCCTCCACAGGACTACAAGTTGTAAGATACTCTTCTAGCAACTGGGCAAATATAATAGAAATAATCATTTAATATATATATATATATATATATATATATATATATATATATATATGTAGAATTTGTTGCCAGGACTTTACTATGGGAATTCTGAACCGTAGGAATCAAATATTTTTATTTTATATTATACATGTGCATATATATTGTATGTATGTATATGTATATGCACACACGCACAAATGCATATACATATATAATAAATGGATAGGATCGAGCAATTAGCTCATCAAGCTTTCGTAATGTAGGAGTCAAATCTATTTTCAATCTAGAGTTGTGTTTTTCCCCCATTTATTGAAACGTACTCATTGTCCTTAGAGCTTGACTCTAGCAGCCGTGGCCATAAAAACATTCCAATCTATTTCACATTTTACAAAATAGAACTATATTCTCTTACGCTTCTGTAATGGGGTGGCATTCAATTTCCTGCTCCATCAGTTCTAGCTGCTTAAATTATAAATTTTGCTGAGATACCAAATGGAGTAGCTTGGCCCTAGGACTTGCTACCTAATATTATTACAGATAGCTACAGATTCATTCATGCAAGTGAGAAGCCTCGCAATCACCACAACTTGTATGTTATCTCCAAAAGTATATGCTTCCTTTTGTTTTTAACATATGAGTCTGAGTGATGATAGGATAGAGTGTTGCAGCCCGCCCACCAGTCTACTCAAACAGAGATAATTGAATAAACCATCCTTCTTTTTTTTTTTTTTTGTTTGGTTGTAGAATCCTTCGCTATACTCGGACGATGAAATTATTTAGATAGAAACTTGTGTGTTGGATTAAATTCAACGAGATCATACGAATAGTTAATATTCGTGTGCGTGAGTGAGTGAACGGAGATTGTTTGGTCATGTGAAGTTTCTTCTCTGTTCCCTATTTTTATCCGTCGTTTTTATGGTTCCAGATGAACTTGCAATGACTATTGTGTATGTTCGCAAAAGTATATAAAGCAAGGAATTATACTTTCAAAGAGTCCCCTTGGAAATTCTATTCAATTGCGAATAATATATGGAGATCATGGTTTCCAAAAGCGAAAAAAAAAAAAAAAAAAGAAGAAGAGCCAAATGGATGCTCAGTACAAAGTTACAATAGGCTTCTCATCTAAAATTCAATTAGAGCGAGTCGAAAAGCTCAACAAAATTAGATGGTCTTGTCACGAATTCAAAGTATAAATCTTAAAAGTTTTGCTCATTGGACTCGGCGTTATTGAAAAGCTATTGTTAAACACAATAAAAGTACCCCTCGAATTGAATTGTCAAATGGGAAAAGAAAGAACGGAGTCAAAAGGAGGCGTCTCCAATTTGTATTGTTTTTATTTTTTCATGCGTTCCCACGGCCAGATGAACAAAATGCGACAAAGTTTGGAAAAATCTAAAGGCACATATAATAAAATAATATCCGCCGGAGCAGATATCCGAGAGACACCAATTTCCGAAGAGGAAGGAGCTCGCAGCGGGGGGTGGGAGTTCCCCCCGTCGTCTTCTCTCGTGTCATCATGTCAAACCTTAACCAGCATCGTTCTCCCTTCGCATCGTTCGCCTGCATCTCCCTCTTCGCGGTCCCGCCGCTTGCTGAGGATGTCTCCCCATAATCCCCGATGGTCCCCTTCACCTCCTTCTCAAATGCCACGAATTGCCGGTCGAGATGGAGCCCTCATCGTCGGAGAAGCATGAGGCCGACTATGACGACGACGACGACGACGACGACGAAAACCAGAGCAGGTCGTCCAAGTCCCCCGGCAAAAGTACATCCCCGTCACTAGGGAACAGCTTTTGGACGCCATTTTGACGACCGCGTTCGACGACCCGGACGAAGCCCTTCAGTTCCTCAATGTGTCTCGGTAAGACTTCCTCTCTACTCGTCATCTTCACCGTCCTAACCGAATCGCGAGAACCCGATGGTACTACCTCACCCATTTACTTCCGTTGGACGCCGACCGAGGTGTTTGGACGCCATTATTCATGCTCAACATAAGGTCGTTCTAGAAGACATGCGGGCTGATTATTCCATCATTTCGGGTTTCGCGGGAAAGGAGGAAACGGTTGATGATGGGAGGCGACGCGAGCTCGTCGCCGATGAGATGAAGTCCGACGGGACCATGAGCGGCGAGGAGGGTAAGATAGAAATTGAGCAGCAATTTCCTCTAATGCCCTCTACTATGTTGAAGAAACTGGTTGGTTCTTCCGAAAACAATGGGAGGAAATGCGGCGGCGATCCATCCAGGTCAGTTATGGTGCCACATAGCAGCAAACGTGCTTCAGAATTCAAGTGAATTAAGTTTCTCATTGAGTCGCCCGTTCATTCGTTATTCCAGTTCATGCTCAGGAGTATCAAGTGCTGTGGCACCATGCATCGTGCAAGCTCTAGGACAGGCGTCGCCGGCCGGCTCGCTCGACCACTGAATGCTTCGGATAACTTGGGATGGGCGTCGCAGGTTCTTCCCAATTTCTAAAGTTCCAACCTTTATGACGGGGACCTCCAGATTTTTGAAGGAAGTCGGCAATTTTTAGCTCCATCCTTTTCCCCGAAAAATCTCACAAAAAATCTCAAAAACCCTTTTTCATGAACACCGTTATTCTAAACTTTTTCTTCAACTCACGGATATTCCGAATTTGCATCGATGATCGAAAATTGCTTTCTATCCATCTGCCCATTTGAAATCCGGCGTGGCAGCTCGCGTGACCGTTAAAACTCTGACGTGACTATATGTGTGTGTTCGTTACCGTCTCAAATTCGTTAATTTGATACTATCCAGAAATATTATCATGTCAGACTTTAACAATTACCATAAACAAAGTCTAACAAAAGGTTTTATTGGGTAAATGGTACAAGCTTAAGATTATTGATGAGACAAAATAAAAATTAGATATTAATGTCCTTCGAGAAAAATGTATAGGATTCTTTGTGAGCAATTTACTAATTTTAAGCATCTCAATCAGGGACGAGGTGGATGCCGTTTCACAGTAATGACTCTGGGGCAGTTAAAGGTCAATAGCCTTAAGAGGGAAGACAAAAGATCATTCGTCACATTAGATGTAAAGCAGAAACATGAGTATGACTCGCAACACAAAGAATAGGTATCATCAGTACAGTGAATCAATTATGCCAATCCCTGGCTCTCTAAGTCAGGGAGAACGTTGCGTTCGCAGTGCAAGGGAGTTTATCAACTCTTAACAACTTTCTTAAGCATGACATGCAAATGAATATCTACCATCAATGCATCTAAGATGCAAGTAAGGTGAATGCAATCAAATATCCTCGAAATTTACCTGGTCAGCAAGATCGTATGTCAACTTTCAGTCCTCGCCATACATCAGCCTCTCAAACAATTCAGTAAAAGGACTCTCAAACAATTCAATAAAAGGACGAGAAGTGCCGTGGCACCATGCTTCTCGAAAACCTCTGTTATAATGGAGAATGCTTTCTCTCTTACTGCCGTCTGTTCTATCCCAAAATCACGAGTTCCCTGCATGGACCATACCATGCAAATTTCAAACTGACCGAAATCCCCGATAGATGTTGAAAGTAGTTAACACTAATCAAAATGGTAGAAGTCATCAGCTTTTGATACAGGATTAAAGTGCTTCCAATCATAGATGAGGCAATTCAAATGTGAAAGTTAAAGCAAGATGACCTTGTCTGTAAGAAGAATAATTATGACTTGTGTACGTGAGTAGGAGGAGCAAGCTTTGATAGACCCGGAAAAAATGTGTGGACCAAACAAATATCTCAACAAAAGCTCGATATTTCTATAAGTTACATAACTCCATATACTCTCCCCCCCGCTATTACAGAAACAAATAAATTGGGTAGAATGGTAAGCTTCAATAAGAGCTTTTTTGTATATATCCTCATAACTATTCGAAGAACTTTGATAAACGTAATCTAACATTACTCCAATCAGAATGAAGCAAACAAAAAATTTACTCTTCACGATTAAGGACGAGCCTAGAGTGATTGTAGTCATGAGAAGAGATGGAACCAAATGCAGAATGGAAATTAATTACTCAAAATCTTTACTATCACGTTCCAAACCAAAAACTAGGCAAAATTTTGGAACCCCCGGAAAAAATAAAAACAAAGTCTCGGCTCTGGTATGCTATACAAGCTAAGGTTCCGATTGATATTTAACATCAGCCTCCTATAGCCTTCGTGATGTCTAAATCCCAGAAAGTACCTTCAAATGGTCAGTGCCACCTATACAACAAATTGATTACTCTTTTGTTTTGCCACAAAATAATCAATCTTTTGACGCATCCACATTTCTGTCGGTAGATAGTGGGTCGTCTATGCCTTCTGGAATATTATCTCGGTTAGCACGCTATATAATTGCAAGGCATCTGAAATATTGAACTGCCTCCGCAATTAATACAGTAAGTCAAGATACAAGTTCCTACGATCTCCGAGAAGGCTTAAACACATTAAGGGAGAAGAAGGGGAAAAAATGAAGTAAGTAGAATTACAAATAGATCTTAAATATGAGTACCTGATTCTCCATTATTGCAAATATTCGATCAATTCCTAGACTAACACCAACTGCCGGAACCTGGTTTCTACCAAACATTCCTATAAGGTCGTCATAACGCCCCCCAGCAGCAATTGTCCCAACCTGCAGATATGATCTGTTAATGGAGTCTACTGACCAGCAAGATAAATCCGAAGATTAAAAGCATGAAATTGATGGCACTATCATATCCCCATAAAAGGTAACAATTGCAGTTTCATCGAATCCACGTGACGAGCACCATGCAATGGATTATAAGCTTATCTACCACATTCAACCACATCGCCATCCAACATCACTAAAGCACAACTCTTTCATATCTTGAAACCGTGGTAAGTGCAAATATTTGTGCCGTCGGAGCTTCAAAGCAGCAATACCTGTGTAAGACCAGCAAAAACAAGTCTCTGAAATGTGGATGGCAGTTCACATTCACTTTCAAAACCTGGCATCGTAATTTAAATGGGTAGCATTTCTAAATATCTCTGGCGGTGCAATTATTCAGTTCTCATCACCATTTCCATAGAGAAGCCTTTGGTACATTCTGAAACTAAGCTCCAGATTTTTTATGTGAATATTAACAAAATAACATGAAAATTTGCACCTCCGTATCCTATCAAGATGCAGATAATGCAGCAATGAGACCTCATCAACATCTCTTAGCACATTTTACGCCTCATATCTTTCATCTCTCTCTCACAAGCATGCGCACTCTTTCACAAGCGTAGAAATGACCATGGGGACAAGACAACAGCAACTACAAGGCAACTCCATTTTGTAATCAAAAGGGATTACTTCTATGTCCTATCTTTGACGAGCAAAACTGCCAGATAGAAATTGCTTACGCGTGAAATATTAAGCAGGAAGCGCTTGCAAAGAGCCACCTGCGTGGCCCCTTTTAAAACTGCTTCGTAAATCACCCCTGTATAATAATCAAGACCTCTGGCAAGACTCAAGTCAAAAACAACTCTGTTGATACTCTTTGACTTTTCCAAGGCATTGAACAATATCTCCAAATCATTCAGAGCATGTACAGATCCTTCATTTTCCAAAAATTTGCTCCCCTCGTCTTGAAGCTTTGCCAACAATTCCAGAGGTGGAACCCTTTCCTTTACAAAATTGCCAATGCGGTCGGCCACCTCAGCAGTTAAACCTTTTTCCTCCACCTAAACGATGTTAAGAAATTTTACCAGAAATTTGGGCTTATGTTTTTAACAATAAAACACAGTGAAAATATCATTTTATCCACCCAAAGAACGCATGTTTCCATAATGACCACAGGTCATGAAAAACAACCCAACAATAAAGTTGTTAAAGAGCCCCATCAAATAGACGAAAGATGAGTACATATTCATACATAAGCAGTGAATTGGAACAAAGCACGACTGGCTGATATTTACTGAATGAAAACACATGCACGTTACCTTCAGCTTCCCTGGATATTCCAGGACTCATGCATTCATTTGAGGAGCCTTAAATTTGCTTAAACTCTTCCCTCCAGAGAGAAACATTAATGTCTTCCAATGGCGAAAGGCGAATCGATTGTCAACGGATAATTATAAAAACAGAGCTCTACCAAGTGCTTTCAAGTATGTCCACATTTGAATCACCCAATGCTCTCTTTTCCTCCATCAGAATCAATTGAAAATATTGTACAAAAAAAGTCGAACGAAAATTGAGTTCACAAAGAAAACGACATTCACAACACCACATACAAAATCTGGTTTCTCACCAACACAAGCATACATACAGGGCTACTAAAGAGTTTCTCACCGATACTTTCCTAATTTAGACACGAGCATGACCACAAGGATGGTATAATTTCTTACCATCTCCTTCCTGATCTGCTCAAATGACTGTTTGTCTAACTTGTCGATACTTGAGCAAATAGTTCTGAATTTCTCTGGTGGCACACCACATATTTCCAGCATGCCGTCCAATAACTTCCGGTGGTTCAGCTTTATCTGATAACAATCATTATCAACAAATTAAAAAAAAAAAAAAAAAAAAAAAAAAAAAAAAGATAAACAGGTGAAGAGAACGTATTCAAACTCTGAGAAAAATGCCAAACATAAAGAACTTCTCTTTCCATGTACATATCAAGTCTGAATACCAGAAACTAAATTTTTCCCGGCAATCATTAAATCATGAAAATAACTATAAAAACAGTCAGAAACTTACGACCGAGGTGCAACATCTTTCTTGAATTTCTACATAAACACAATAAAGCGCTATCCTGAACATCAACAACAAATATATGAAAATTACAGTATAAAAGGACAATCCTTGAGGGTAGACAAGCGTCACCCATTTAACCATCAACATTTTGCATTCTTTGTCATTTTCCAGTTTGAGCTCTTTTTTGTTTCTACTTTTATTCTGTCTTCTAAATTTCAGGATATAGATAAACAATGTGAAGGATGGGGGGAGGACAAGCAAGAGGATGTTTACCTCATAATCTCCAATATTCAGTTTATCAAGCAACTCAACAAGAACTTCTATGACCTCATAATCCGGCCCCATCCTTGCATTTTGCCCCGCAATGTCTAAGTCACACTGGTAAAACGCATGGTATCTACCCTCAGAAGGATTATCCCCCCTGTATACTTTAGCAATTTGGTATTTCTTCCATGACGTAAGTCCTGTCGTAGCCATAAATCTCGCAAATGGAACGGTAAACTTGTATCGTAGAGAACAAAGCTTTCCACCCTGTCAAAGAAAAGGACAATAGCCTTAAGAGGGAGGACAAAAGATCATTCGTCATATTAGATGTAAAGCAGAAACATGAGTATGACTCGCAACACAAAGAATAGGTATCATTAGTACAGTGAATCAATTATGCCAATCCCTGGCTCTCCCAGTCAGTGAGGACATTACATTCGCAGTGCAAGGGAGTTTATCAACTTTAACAACTTTCTTAAGCATGACATGCAAAAGAATATCAACCATCAATACATTTGTTCTATCCCAAAATCACGAGTTCCCTGCATGGACCATACCATGCAAATTTCAAACTGACCGAAATCCCCGATAGATGTTGAAAGTAGTTAACATTAATCAAAATGGTACAAGTCATCAGCTTTTGATATAGGATTAAAGTGCTTCCAATCATAGATGAGACAATTCCAATGCGAAAGTTAAAGCAAGATGACCTTTTCTGTAAGAAGAATAATTATGACTTGTGTACGTGAGTAGGAGGAGCAAGCTTTGATAGACCCGGAAAAAATTGTGTGGACCAAACAAATATCTCTAGAAAAGCTCGATATTTCTATAAGTTACATAACTCGATATACTCTCTCTCTCTCTCTCTCTCTCACTCTCTCTCTCTCCCCCCCCCCCCCCCCCTCTCCCCCCATAAACTAACTGTCCATACGGCAGCCTCTTTAAAAACACCCAAAATTTCGATAAGTAAATCATTTTGCCCAGCCTTTTGTCATCAAGCAGCCACATTATGAATGAGATCGATATAGGCCATTCAAATTTTTCGGAACAAATAAATCATATAGCAAGATAAGAATCATCCACTAGCTACTTTAATTAGAAATCAAAGCATAGCGCTACTGAAAAAAGAAGAGATAGAAGCAATTCTTTTGATATCATACCAATCATTTCATAGCTTGAATAAATTACCTCGGGAAGCTTGGGTAGCCTTCTGCTCTCATTACCGTCAACAATGTCCTTGACTTTGTTCAAGAAATGGTCAAATCCCGGGCCCCTCGCGTCCAGGAACAGTAATAAATCTTTTACAAGGTTCTCTAGAGAAACTGACTCGTCACTTCTGTTCCTCTGAAATCTATCCTTAATCGATTGCACCAAGACAGCTGTCCCACTCCCCAACACCACCTCCTCCTCCTTCTTCTTCTCACTTTTCTTATCTGCTTGCACTCCGTTAATTTCCTCATGCTTTCCCTTTTCAATCAATTCACTTCCCTCCAGGGCAAAAAATGCGGTAATTGCCTCCCAAGCCACTGTTTTCCAGACACAACCACAAAGCACGTACAATTCATGCACAAACTTCTCAGATTCTCCACCCATATATGCATCCGCGAGCACCTTTCGCTCATTCTCTAAATCATCCATACGCGCACACTCCTTCTCAAACATACCTGTTAAGCTGCTTTTCAGGGCATCGGCAGCAATCGCATCTAAATCCATCTTCGCTCGGCCTAAAGAGCTCTTACCGATCCTCAGCAGCACACAACCCAGCGGCCACAACACATTCACAACCTCATAGGCCGCGGGTTCATCAGCAGTAGACCCAGTTTTCTGTATTCTAACTGACGAATTCACGTACACTCGGACCTCCGAATGCACTGATTCCACCACCCTTCTCAATGTTGCGTGAGCTTTGGGAATAAGTGAGATTGCCTCGTTCTCCACCTTACCCACCAACTTAGACCCGTCAAGCAAAACCTTCATGTCGCTGGCAACCCCGATCTCATCTTTCCAGACGAACGCATCGCCCGAATCCGTCGGATTGAAGACCGCCACGTCGGCTTTGATGGCCTCGCACGACAATGCAGCAACCGCATCGACCGTGGTGGACAAGGCCGTGGAAAAGTGATCCAAAAGCGCGCTAATCCCACACAAACTGGAATGCGCCTTCTCCGATATAGACACTTCTTCATTAGTCACGGCGAGATTTGCAAAACCCTCGTACCCCTCCGCGGAATTCAAGGAATCCGAAATGAGATCGACCAGCGCCGTGCCCGTGCCAGGACCTCCCGACACGAGGAGCTTGTTGAGGAGCACCGCGAGAGAAGCGCGCGTTTCCGCGGCGGTGAAGTAAGGAGGGAAGGATATCTGGAAATCGGTACGATTGGCGGCCGGCGGGGAAGACGCGAGGCGATCGCGCGCCGACGAGTCCACGCGCACGCGGGCGGTTCCGGCGGACACCGCGTGCAATGAGGACGCAGAGAGGGAGGCACCCTTGCCTCCCAAGGTCACCACCGCGGTGGTGGTGGTGGTCTCGCCGCCGTCGGCCATTGACGAGGCTGACGCGGCTGCGAACGTGGAGGGGGCTCGCTGGTAAGGGTTTTGGGGTTTTAGGGGAGTTAGTTTGGACAGCACGCGACCGAGGAGGAATAAAAAGGTTCCAAGAAAATCAAATTCTTGGTTTAAGAAAATCGATTCTTTCGGGAGAAAATGCACTTCAATAACCAAACCGAGGATAAAACCCTCTGATCATTATATGTCATCAAAATTAGCAATTTGACGAAAAATTTAAGAAAAATCGATAGAGGATTTATAATAAATTTGACATTTTTGGTAGTCAAAACAATAACTCGAGAAAAATTAATTATGCATACATGTATATATACACGTGGAATGGTCATGACATGTCACCCCCTGAAAAGATAACTAGAGAAAGGTCTAGCGTGTTGATATATGGAAAAATTATATTATATGCTCTCACAATCATTAATTGATTGAATCCTAAATAACTTTCGAGTTTAATACGATCTTGTGTTTGCTATTGAAATTTTCTCAATATAATAAGATATGAGAATTCATATGTGGTCCGGTCACATTTGCGTGAGGAAAAAGGAACGTGTTAATATTCAATGTATGCGAATCCAACTCGAATCTGTCGAGAGCAGGCAATATTGAGTCTCATTCAAGCCCTAACATGAAATTTTATGGTAATCTGTCGAGTCTATAATTAAGAAACATGACGACATCTCGCGAACTCAATTCATTCCAGACCAGTCAATTCATGTCGACTTTATGAATCTAAATTCATTGTTCTTTTGTTTCGCAATAAATAATTGAATTGAAAATACTTTTCTTTAAAATGATAAGAGATTTGACCATCCCCACTACAAACTTACAATTGTGGCTTTCATCTTTAACTATCAAAGAAAGAAGTAAAAATTCTTTACAAGAAAGTGTGTTTATGGTTTAAAAAAGCAATTCATTTGTAAGAGATAGGAAAGAAAATTACACTTTAATACAAAAGAGCTAATTATAAAGAATAATATGGTGCCGATGGATTAGTGCAATGTGGATGCGTCAAAAGATTGATTATTTTGTGCCAAAACAAAAGAGTAATAAATTTGTTGTATAGGTGGTACTGACCATTTGAAGGTACTTTATGGGATTTAGACATCACAGAGGCTATAGGAGGCTGATGTTAAATATCAATCGGAACCTAGCTCGCATAGCATGCCGGAGCCGAGACTTTGTTTTTATTTTTTTTTCCGGGGGCTCCAAAATTTTGCCTAGTTTTTGGTTTGGAACGTGATAGTAAGATTTTGAGTAATTAATTTCCATTATGCATTTGGTTCCATCTCCTCTTATGACTACAATCGCTCTAGGCTCGTCCTTAATCGTGAAAAGTAAATTTTTTGTTTGCTTCATTCTGATTGGAGTAATGTTATATTACGTTTATCAAACCTCTTCGAATAGTTATGGGGATAAATACAAAAAAGCTCTTACCGAAGCTTACCATTCTAACCAATTTATTTGTTTCCGTAATAGCATGCCTGCATTCATTTATGCTTTTTATAACTTGATCATTTCGAGATAATAATAGGCCTTCTTATATGAACTGTGAGTGACCTTAGTTGAGGAAAATTTTGATGAGTACTTTTGTTGATATTTCTATGCTAGTTAACGTGAGGGTTCAATTTTATAACCTCAGCAATCGCTGGCCCTCTTCCCCATTTTTCATATCCTTATACAGGATTGAAATTCCTGAGTATAAAAAAAAAAAGAAAGGTCTGATGAAAGTAGTTTAAATTTTTTCACAATTTCATCTATTCTTTGCAATTGAATAATAGAATCATTGTTTTACGTTACCTTCACAGACATCTAATTCTGAAAGCTGAGCTTAACATTCTATTTTAGCATCTCCCATTTTAGACAGAAGGTAACTACTTGAAAGTTTTAGATGTTCTGTGGATTTTCAGTTGTTGGATTCACGTAATGTCATAGACTTGCCTCATTCCGCTGTAGAAATATGAGAAACTTATGGATAATGAGAATATCGTTAGAAAAATGTAATCAAAGAGTCATCTGATTTCTTTTTTCACATCAACAGATAATTCGACCTACAGAGACGCAAGTGTTGATCGGATTTTTGGGGGATGACTTGCCCCTCACTGCAGAACTAGTGGAGGAGTTCTGGGTGGCCGGATTGAAAGCAGAATTCTTGATCAATGAGAGGCTGATGAAACACATCGATTGTGCCAAAGAGTACCGGATCCCCTGGTTAGTTCTAGTAGGCGAACGGGAACTGAGTAAAGATGTGGTGAAGTTGAAAGATTTCGAGAATGCCAAAGAGGAAGTAGTTCCTAGAAGCGCAATCGTTCAAAAACTTCTCAAGAACGCTGCACGAACGCTGGCCACCGACCATCACCGCTGTGCGGCGGCGGCGGGCGACCATGGGCGGCGGCGGCGGCCGGCGATCCGTGAGCAAAAATAAAAAGCGAATAAATACAAAAAAAAAAAAAAAAACTGCTTCGTTCCAAACGCATTTCTATTATTTTTCTATTGCTAGAGTAGAAATTCTGTGCTACCAAACACCTTATTTTACTCAGAAATTGTTCCTCGGAATAGAAATAGAAAAGACCTATTTCTAAAAAACAAAAAACTATTCCCTAGTCGAGAAAGGTTGTCGTGCGCAGTTTGTGTCGGAAAGTGTGGATATTAGTGCTCATAATCCCGGCCGTGTATCTCAAAATTTCATACTATCATGCAAGCGAGATTAGCGAGCTGATCTAAGTTTTGCAAGGAGTCGCTTATCATTTCTCGAGAAAATTATTTAGAAAGTTATAGCTTATTGCACTTAGGAAAATTCTGTTTTAAACTTTTCAATTGAGTGAATTGAGTCGTGAACCTTTTCGTATTTTATCGCTCTAGTCTATCCAGCCAATTTTGAACAAAAAATGTTGGCGTGAGGATCTAGTTAGCGCTAATTGTCATTTATGGTGTATCGGTGCTAATATGGATAACTTTTTTAAAAAAATTTCAGATTTTTTTCCTTTTTCTTTTCTTTTGTCCACTACAAAGCTAGTAAAGGTGTTATGGGACGCCGAAGTGAAAGCGGATTTCTCCGTACATAAAAGAGAGTGCAAAAGCACATTGGTAACGCCAGAGGAAACCGGATCCCCTGGATGGTGCTAGTAGGCGCACGGGCATTGAGTGAAGGTGAGGTGGAGCCGCAAGATATGGGGAATGCCAAAGATGAAGTAGTTCCTAGAAGCGCCATGGTTCATGAACTTCTGAACCGTTTGAGAACGGTGAGAACTTAAATTACATTACTACTTCTATATTATTCATCGATTTTTAACATTACCGGCAAGAAACAGTAGCTGTCATTAATGCTTATGATGCCAAATGGAAGCCTCCACAGGACTACAAGTTGTAAGATACTCTTCTAGCAACTGGGCAAATATAATAGAAATAATCATTTAATATATATATATATATATATGTAGAATTTGTTGCCAGGACTTTACTATGGGAATTCTGAACCGTAGGAATCAAATATTTTTATTTTATATTATACATGTGCATATGTATGTATGTACGTATGTATGTATGTATGTATATGCACACGCACAAATGCATATACATATATAATAAATGGATAGGATCGAGCAATTAGCTCATCAAGCTTTCGTAATGTAGGAGTCAAATCTATTTTCAATCTAGAGTTGTGTTTTTCCCCCATTTATTGAAACGTACTCATTGTCCTTAGAGCTTGACTCTAGCAGCCGTGGCCATAAAAACATTCCAATCTATTTCACATTTTACAAAATAGAACTATATTCTCTTACGCTTCTGTAATGGGGTGGCATTCAATTTCCTGCTCCATCAGTTCTAGCTGCTTAAATTATAAATTTTGCTGAGATACCAAATGGAGTAGCTTGGCCCTAGGACTTGCTACCTAATATTATTACAGATAGCTACAGATTCATTCATGCAAGTGAGAAGCCTCGCAATCACCACAACTTGTATGTTATCTCCAAAAGTATATGCTTCCTTTTGTTTTTAACATATGAGTCTGAGTGATGATAGGATAGAGTGTTGCAGCCCGCCCACCAGTCTACTCAAACAGAGATAATTGAATAAACCATCCTTCATTTTTTTTTTTGTTTGGTTGTAGAATCCTTCGCTATACTCGGACGATGAAATTATTTAGATAGAAACTTGTGTGTTGGATTAAATTCAACGAGATCATACGAATAGTTAATATTCGTGTGCGTGAGTGAGTGAACGGAGATTGTTTGGTCATGTGAAGTTTCTTCTCTGTTCCCTATTTTTATCCGTCGTTTTTATGGTTCCAGATGAACTTGCAATGACTATTGTGTATGTTCGCAAAAGTATATAAAGCAAGGAATTATACTTTCAAAGAGTCCCCTTGGAAATTCTATTCAATTGCGAATAATATATGGAGATCATGGTTTCCAAAAGCGAAAAAAGAAAAAAAGAAAAAGAAGAAGAGCCAAATGGATGCTCAGTACAAAGTTACAATAGGCTTCTCATCTAAAATTCAATTAGAGCGAGTCGAAAAGCTCAACAAAATTAGATGGTCTTGTCACGAATTCAAAGTATAAATCTTAAAAGTTTTGCTCATTGGACTCGGCGTTATTGAAAAGCTATTGTTAAACACAATAAAAGTACCCCTCGAATTGAATTGTCAAATGGGAAAAGAAAGAACGGAGTCAAAAGGAGGCGTCTCCAATTTGTATTGTTTTTATTTTTTCATGCGTTCCCACGGCCAGATGAACAAAATGCGACAAAGTTTGGAAAAATCTAAAGGCACATATAATAAAATAATATCCGCCGGAGCAGATATCCAGAGACACCAATTTCCGAAGAGGAAGGAGCTCGCAGCGGGGGGTGGGAGTTCCCCCCGTCGTCTTCTCTCGTGTCATCACGTCAAACCTTAACCAGCATCGTTCTCCCTTCGCATCGTTCGCCTGCATCTCCCTCTTCGCGGTCCCGCCGCTTGCTGAGGATGTCTCCCATAATCCCTGATGGTCCCCTTCACCTCCTTCTCAAATGCCACGAATTGCCGGTCGAGATGGAGCCCTCATCGTCGGAGAAGCATGAGGCCGACTATGACGACGACGACGACGCGAAACCAGAGCAGGTCGTCCAAGTCCCCCGGCAAAAGTACATCCCCGTCACTAGGGAACAGCTTTTGGACGCCATTTTGACGACCGCGTTCGACGACCCGGACGAAGCCCTTCAGTTCCTCAATGTGTCTCGGTAAGACTTCCTCTCTACTCGTCATCTTCACCGTCCTAACCGAATCGCGAGAACCCGATGGTACTACCTCACCCATTTACTTCCGTTGGACGCCGACCGAGGTGTTTGGACGCCATTATTCATGCTCAACATAAGGTCGTTCTAGAAGACATGCGGGCTGATTATTCCATCATTTCGGGTTTCGCGGGAAAGGAGGAAACGGTTGATGATGGGAGGCGACGCGAGCTCGTCGCCGATGAGATGAAGTCCGACGGGACCATGAGCGGCGAGGAGGGCAAGATAGAAATTGAGCAGCAATTTCCTCTAATGCCCTCTACTATGTTGAAGAAACTGGTTGGTTCTTCCGAAAACAATGGGAGGAAATGCGGCGGCGATCCATCCAGGTCAGTTATGGTGCCACATAGCAGCAAACGTGCTTCAGAATTCAAGTGAATTAAGTTTCTCATTGAGTCGCCCGTTCATTCGTTATTCCAGTTCATGCTCAGGAGTATCAAGTGCTGTGGCACCATGCATCGTGCAAGCTCTAGGACAGGCGTCGCCGGCCGGCTCGCTCGACCACTGAATGCTTCGGATAACTTGGGATGGGCGTCGCAGGTTCTTCCCAATTTCTAAAGTTCCAACCTTTATGACGGGGACCTCCAGATTTTTGAAGGAAGTCGGCAATTTTTAGCTCCATCCTTTTCCCCGAAAAATCTCACAAAAAATCTCAAAAACCCTTTTTCATGAACACCGTTATTCTAAACTTTTTCTTCAACTCACGGATATTCCGAATTTGCATCGATGATCGAAAATTGCTTTCTATCCATCTGCCCATTTGAAATCCGGCGTGGCAGCTCGCGTGACCGTTAAAACTCTGACGTGACTATATGTGTGTGTTCGTTACCGTCTCAAATTCGTTAATTTGATACTATCCAGAAATATTATCATGTCAGACCTTAACAATTACCATAAACAAAGTCTAACAAAAGGTTTTATTGGGTAAATGGTACAAGCTTAAGATTATTGATGAGACAAAATAAAAATTAGATATTAATGTCCTTCGAGAAAAATGTATAGGATTCTTTGTGAGCAATTTACTAATTTTAAGCATCTCAATCAGGGACGAGGTGGATGCCGTTTCACAGTAATGACTCTGGGGCAGTTAAAGGTCAATAGCCTTAAGAGGGAAGACAAAAGATCATTCGTCACATTAGATGTAAAGCAGAAACATGAGTATGACTCGCAACACAAAGAATAGGTATCATCAGTACAGTGAATCAATTATGCCAATCCCTGGCTCTCTAAGTCAGGGAGAACGTTGCGTTCGCAGTGCAAGGGAGTTTATCAACTCTTAACAACTTTCTTAAGCATGACATGCAAATGAATATCTACCATCAATGCATCTAAGATGCAAGTAAGGTGAATGCAATCAAATATCCTCGAAATTTACCTGGTCAGCAAGATCGTATGTCAACTTTCAGTCCTCGCCATACATCAGCCTCTCAAACAATTCAGTAAAAGGACTCTCAAACAATTCAATAAAAGGACCGAGAAGTGCCGTGGCGCCATGCTTCTCGAAAACCTCTGTTATAATGGAGAATGCTTTCTCTCTTACTGCCGTCTGTTCTATCCCAAAATCACGAGTTCCCTGCATGGACCATACCATGCAAATTTCAAACTGACCGAAATCCCCGATAGATGTTGAAAGTAGTTAACACTAATCAAAATGGTAGAAGTCATCAGCTTTTGATACAGGATTAAAGTGCTTCCAATCATAGATGAGGCAATTCAAATGTGAAAGTTAAAGCAAGATGACCTTGTCTGTAAGAAGAATAATTATGACTTGTGTACGTGAGTAGGAGGAGCAAGCTTTGATAGACCCGGAAAAAATTGTGTGGACCAAACAAATATCTCAACAAAAGCTCGATATTTCTATAAGTTACATAACTCCATATACTCTCCCCCCCGCTATTACAGAAACAAATAAATTGGGTAGAATGGTAAGCTTCAATAAGAGCTTTTTTGTATATATCCTCATAACTATTCGAAGAACTTTGATAAACGTAATCTAACATTACTCCAATCAGAATGAAGCAAACAAAAAATTTACTCTTCACGATTAAGGACGAGCCTAGAGTGATTGTAGTCATGAGAAGAGATGGAACCAAATGCAGAATGGAAATTAATTACTCAAAATCTTTACTATCACGTTCCAAACCAAAAACTAGGCAAAATTTTGGAACCCCCGGAAAAAATAAAAACAAAGTCTCGGCTCTGGTATGCTATACAAGCTAAGGTTCCGATTGATATTTAACATCAGCCTCCTATAGCCTTCGTGATGTCTAAATCCCAGAAAGTACCTTCAAATGGTCAGTGCCACCTATACAACAAATTGATTACTCTTTTGTTTTGCCACAAAATAATCAATCTTTTGACGCATCCACATTTCTGTCGGTAGATAGTGGGTCGTCTATGCCTTCTGGAATATTATCTCGGTTAGCACGCTATAAATTGCAAGGCATCTGAAATATTGAACTGCCTCCGCAATTAATACAGTAAGTCAAGATACAAGTTCCTACGATCTCCGAGAAGGCTTAAACACATTAAGGGAGAAGAAGGGGAAAAAATGAAGTAAGTAGAATTACAAATAGATCTTAAATATGAGTACCTGATTCTCCATTATTGCAAATATTCGATCAATTCCTAGACTAACACCAACTGCCGGAACCTGGTTTCTACCAAACATTCCTGTAAGGTCGTCATAACGCCCCCCAGCAGCAATTGTCCCAACCTGCAGATATGATCTGTTAATGGAGTCTACTGACCAGCAAGATAAATCCGAAGATTAAAAGCATGAAATTGATGGCACTATCATATCCCCATAAAAGGTAACAATTGCAGTTTCATCGAATCCACGTGACGAGCACCATGCAATGGATTATAAGCTTATCTACCACATTCAACCACATCGCCATCCAACATCACTAAAGCACAACTCTTTCATATCTTGAAACCGTGGTAAGTGCAAATATTTGTGCCGTCGGAGCTTCAAAGCAGCAATACCTGTGTAAGACCAGCAAAAACAAGTCTCTGAAATGTGGATGGCAGTTCACATTCACTTTCAAAACCTGGCATCGTAATTTAAATGGGTAGCATTTCTAAATATCTCTGGCGGTGCAATTATTCAGTTCTCATCACCATTTCCATAGAGAAGCCTTTGGTACATTCTGAAACTAAGCTCCAGATTTTTTATGTGAATATTAACAAAATAACATGAAAATTTGCACCTCCGTATCCTATCAAGATGCAGATAATGCAGCAATGAGACCTCATCAACATCTCTTAGCACATTTTACGCCTCATATCTTTCATCTCTCTCTCACAAGCATGCGCGCACTCTTTCACAAGCGTAGAAATGACCATGGGGACAAGACAACAGCAACTACAAGGCAACTCCATTTTGTAATCAAAAGGGATTACTTCTATGTCCTATCTTTGACGAGCAAAACTGCCAGATAGAAATTGCTTACGCGTGAAATATTAAGCAGGAAGCGCTTGCAAAGAGCCACCTGCGTGGCCCCTTTTAAAACTGCTTCGTAAATCACCCCTGTATAATAATCAAGACCTCTGGCAAGACTCAAGTCAAAAACAACTCTGTTGATACTCTTTGACTTTTCCAAGGCATTGAACAATATCTCCAAATCATTCAGAGCATGTACAGATCCTTCATTTTCCAAAAATTTGCTCCCCTCGTCTTGAAGCTTTGCCAACAATTCCAGAGGTGGAACCCTTTCCTTTACAAAATTGCCAATGCGGTCGGCCACCTCAGCAGTTAAACCTTTTTCCTCCACCTAAACGATGTTAAGAAATTTTACCAGAAATTTGGGCTTATGTTTTTAACAATAAAACACAGTGAAAATATCATTTTATCCACCCAAAGAACGCATGTTTCCATAATGACCACAGGTCATGAAAAACAACCCAACAATAAAGTTGTTAAAGAGCCCCATCAAATAGACGAAAGATGAGTACATATTCATACATAAGCAGTGAATTGGAACAAAGCACGACTGGCTGATATTTACTGAATGAAAACACATGCACGTTACCTTCAGCTTCCCTGGATATTCCAGGACTCATGCATTCATTTGAGGAGCCTTAAATTTGCTTAAACTCTTCCCTCCAGAGAGAAACATTAATGTCTTCCAATGGCGAAAGGCGAATCGATTGTCAACGGATAATTATAAAAACAGAGCTCTACCAAGTGCTTTCAAGTATGTCCACATTTGAATCACCCAATGCTCTCTTTTCCTCCATCAGAATCAATTGAAAATATTGTACAAAAAAAGTCGAACGAAAATTGAGTTCACAAAGAAAACGACATTCACAACACCACATACAAAATCTGGTTTCTCACCAACACAAGCATACATACAGGGCTACTAAAGAGTTTCTCACCGATACTTTCCTAATTTAGACACGAGCATGACCACAAGGATGGTATAATTTCTTACCATCTCCTTCCTGATCTGCTCAAATGACTGTTTGTCTAACTTGTCGATACTTGAGCAAATAGTTCTGAATTTCTCTGGTGGCACACCACATATTTCCAGCATGCCGTCCAATAACTTCCGGTGGTTCAGCTTTATCTGATAACAATCATTATCAACAAATTAAAAAAAAAAAAAAAAAAAAAAAAAAAAAAGATAAACAGGTGAAGAGAACGTATTCAAACTCTGAGAAAAATGCCAAACATAAAGAACTTCTCTTTCCGTGTACATATCAAGTCTGAATACCAGAAACTAAATTTTTACCGGCAATCATTAAATCCTGAAAATAACTATAAAAACAGTCAGAAACTTACGACCGAAGTGCAACATCTTTCTTGAATTTCTACATAAACAATAAAGCGCTATCCTGAACATCAACAACAAATATATGAAAATTACAGTATAAAAGGACAATCCTTGAGGGTAGACAAGTGTCACCCGTTTAACCATCAACATTTTGCATTCTTTGTCATTTTCCAGTTTGAGCTCTTTTTTGTTTCTACTTTTATTCTGTCTTCTAAATTTCAGGATATAGATAAACAATGTGAAGGATCGGGGGAGGACAAGCAAGAGGATGTTTACCTCATAATCTCCAATATTCAGTTTATCAAGCAACTCAACAAGAACTTCTATGACCTCATAATCCGGCCCCATCCTTGCATTTTGCCCAGCAATGTCTAAGTCACACTGGTAAAACGCACGGTATGTACCCTCAGAAGGATTATCCACCCTGTATACTTTAGCAATTTGGTATTTCTTCCATGACGTAAGTCCTGTCGTAGCCATAAATCTCGCAAATGGAACGGTAAACTTGTATCGTAGAGAACAAAGCTTTCCACCCTGTCAAAGAAAAGGACAATAGCCTTAAGAGGGAGGACAAAAGATCATTCGTCATATTAGATGTAAAGCAGAAACATGAGTATGACTCGCAACACAAAGAATAGGTATCATTAGTACAGTGAATCAATTATGCCAATCCCTGGCTCTCCCAGTCAGTGAGGACATTACATTCGCAGTGCAAGGGAGTTTATCAACTTTAACAACTTTCTTAAGCATGACATGCAAAAGAATATCAACCATCAATACATTTGTTCTATCCCAAAATCACGAGTTCCCTGCATGGACCATACCATGCAAATTTCAAACTGACCGAAATCCCCCATAGATGTTGAAAGTAGTTAACATTAATCAAAATGGTACAAGTCATCAGCTTTTGATATAGGATTAAAGTGCTTCCAATCATAGATGAGACAATTCCAATGCGAAAGTTAAAGCAAGATGACCTTTTCTGTAAGAAGAATAATTATGACTTTTGTACGTGAGTTGGAGGAGCAAGCTTTGATAGACCCGGAAAAAATTGTGTGGACCAAACAAATATCTCTAGAAAAGCTCGATATTTCTATAAGTTACATAACTCGATATACTCTCTCTCTCTCTCTCTCTCCCCCCGCTCTCTCTGCCCCCCCCCCCCTTCTCCCCCCATAAACTAACTGTCCGTACGGCAGCCTCTTTAAAAACACCCAAAATTTCGATAAGTAAATCATTTTGCCCAGCCTTTTGTCATCAAGCAGCCACATTATGAATGAGATCGATATAGGCCATTCAAATTTTTCGAACAAATAAATCATATAGCAAGATAAGAATCATCCACTAGCTACTTTAATTAGAAATCAAAGCATAGCGCTACTGAAAAAAGAAGAGATAGAAGCAATTCTTTTGATATCATACCAATCATTTCATAGCTTGAATAAATTACCTCGGGAAGCTTGGGTAGCCTTCTGCTCTCATTACCGTCAACAATGTCCTTGACTTTGTTCAAGAAATGGTCAAATCCCGGGCCCTCGCGTCCAGGAACAGTAATAAATCTTTTACAAGGTTCTCTAGAGAAACTGACTCGTCACTTCTGTTCCTCTGAAATCTATCCTTAATCGATTGCACCAAGACAGCTAATTCTTATACATATTTTGGTAATTTATTGATGCACAAAAAAAAAAAGATTCATGCATATTGTGGTTATCAACATTTGAAAGTGGTCGACCATGTATATATCAAAGATCCAAGGCAGGTTAAATGTTATTTTATTATCATATCTTTTTCTCAATTTAAAATATATTACATGAAAAATCTTATTACTAAAGTGAGAATAAAGTCCTACATAAAGGTTTATTATACGGTAATTACTTATCACTATCAATGAGGCTCATTTTATAATACTACAAGTAATTATCACAAAAATAAAAACATGACGAGTATGAGAGAGTGAAGCACATTTTATAGGTGGTGCTTGGTGCCTTGTGATATGAATGTGTGGGTCCTTAGGTCACTGATGAGGAATGTGATTTACGTTGTGTAATGTCTACAAGGAAATTAAGACGGTTCATAGTGTTTTTGAATAGTGTTACTTAATTTTCTATCATACAAATACCCAATTTTTTTTTTCTATTTTCCATCTATTTTATCAAAATTTCAAGCTTAATCCTTAAAGCGACATCTTTTGTGTCCGAATGGACAAAGACTTTTACTTGGCATTTCTCACATTCAATGAATAACAACCCCATATAACATAATGTAAAAATCATTGACGCTAATAGCAAAGAAGAGAACGGACACATATCAAAACGCGTTTATCAATGGAGGAATATGATTCACGTTGTGTAGAATAAAGGAGATTGTCTAACATTTGAGCACATTTGATCATCGGATGAGTCAAAAAGTCAAAGATGATGACATCAAAAGAAAAAAAGAGAAAGTTTGACTAGTCAACAAAAGGAGAAAATGGACGTGAATGGCCAAGTCGAGCCTCGCCATATGTGGGTAAGGTTCGCCTGAGATCGGCGAGGTCGACCTCACCAGTCCTCGCCTTTGGTTTAGATTATGCATTAGCCTAACATTGCTGCTTACTATATTCATACTGCTTGGTTTGTTTATGCCGAAACGGACAGAAACCAGAGACAAAAATATACTGTCGTTGACACCATCAGTATCTAGGAAAAGAACTTTATTTTAAAGTACAATTGGTCGTATTTTGTGAATATTATGGAAGTCCGTTTGTTACAGGAAACTAATGAAATCCCAGCATGTCAACAAAGGCACAACCAAGCTTGCATTGCTGTGACCAAAGGAACAAAGCTTGAGATGTTTTGAACCATTTGAACGCAATTCAAGGAGTAAAATAGCCAGTCATGCATTTCTTCTTGTTCTATCAGTCTTACTGTGCTGAGATAAATTATGTGCTCAAGGAGACCTGTTGAAGACAATTTCTACTCATAAGAATATTATGTCGTTGCACGCCAGTGAGAATTTTTAGTACTTGCCGCTCATCATCTATCATAACCCGCACTCGATCATCCATAGGCAATTCAATGACGTATCTACTTTTCCTTGGGCTTGGTCGTTCTGTTCATATTGCCTAGTAAAGTGAAGACAGAGCAAACTGTTTGCCATTGTGTATGCGGTACCCCATTTTATAATGCAATTACACATAGTTCTGTCTTAACCAAGCATAAAAGGTGAAGCAATTCGACTTCTTTTTGACTTTACAATGTTCCTTTATTTCCGATTGAAGAAATTAACTTTTAAGAAAAAATTGCCCGGTACAAAGTTGCACCATGCATATCCCTTGTTACTGGGACCATTCAAGACGATCTCACAAACAACAAGAAAATTCTTCACTCGTTGTGTAGAAATACACACATCAAAATGATTGGATGGGTCATTTTTTTATTTCCAAACCTTCACAAAATTTTTCTCGTTATTCATTCTAAAACATGAATTCTTGGCGCAATTTAAATGTTTTAAGAGTGAATAATAGATCATGAATCCTTGCACTATTTCAATGGATATGGTAACTATAAGATAAAGATGCTCTTATTACTATTTATATGACAAAAAAACATGCTCATGGCCCAGAGCGGTCCCATTTAGTCCCTTTCCCGTCCCTAGCGGGAGACTGGAACAAGATTTTACACTTTAGCGACGGGCATTTCCGTCGCCTGATCATTTTCATTTTCCGGTGGTGGTGGGAATCGGCCTAATACCCCAACACCTCGCCCCCCCCCCCCCACACCACAATAAGGTCTCATTAGGGATTTATGGTGCTTTTCTTATTTGATGGACAAATAAGCTAGCGGAGAATTTTAATTCGTCGTCTTTAATCTTACTCGTCGAGTCCATAAAAATCATTGCCAAAAGGTGGGCCATTCTTTAACACACTTCTAGCTTCAAACAACAAAAATATTAGCCGTTTATTTGCCTTACACACTCCTTATTATTGATCCGGGCATGACCACCGTGAGCTAATTTTCAAAATCAAAGTCAAAGTCTAATTTCAACTAAAGAGAATTACACTGACAATACTAAAGACAGAAATCAACAAAATGACCGTCTAGATAATGACTCTTAAACTAGATGAATTCGAATCAAATGAAATTCAGCTAAAACTATTTCCAAGATGCAACCGTCTAGCTAGGACTCACGCTTTCCAATCGTTTTCATTCCGCATTTATTTTTCGTTTTTATTTGTTAATTTTAATATACTATTTCCTTTCATTTCTTGCTTAGTCCAACACCGCCACGCCACAAAGCATGAGTTCTTCTTCTTCGTCATGAATCTGGTACCGTTCCACTTCTTTTCTTTTGTTTTGCAAACATTTAGAAACTATTACTCAATTGCAAAATCACAAAACTATCCACTTCTTCAAGCCTCCGTCGTTCCCTCTTTTCATGCCTGTTCAACTTCCATGCCCAGAGCATAATCCTCGGCGAAATCAAGTAGAACAGCAGAAAGGATTCAAACGTATCTAAACTGGTTCAGATGAACGTTAAGAAATGGTTTGAGGTTATTCCATCCATTCGAGACCAAAAGTATCCATTCATAAGTCATGATAGCAGCGAACAAGTCCATGAAATGGTACAAATTGAGGGCAAAATTGAAGACTTTGCTTGCTAATTTAGGCCCCTCTCGTCCACTCAATGATCACTCTGCATTGGACCTTCGCGTTTGTGATGTTAGTGCTGCTTCCACTTTGAATTTATGATCTGTGAACACTTCCTTTGGTCACTGAGGAGGAATGTGACTTACTTTCTGTAGTGCCTTCAAAGAAATTATGGCTGTTAAGAGTTATGATCAGTCTTTCTTATTGGGAGTGAGAATAGAGGTAGAATAAGGACAACTGTCTATGAGCAATTAGACATATGTATTGCAGCCTAATATTTTATTACTGCTTGTTCTATGTATTGAAACAGATGGCAATTGGAGACAAACTACACCGTTGGCACATCAAGATCTCAAACAAGTTTAAGCGAAACATTTATATTAAAAATACCTCTCTAAACAATGCTCATCACCTAAATTTGGAAATTAGAATTCTTTTTTATTTTCTGGCTAAGTAATTATTCATATAAAAAAATAAGAAAAATACACAAAAGCCATATACCACATGGCACTTTGAAGAGTGAGTTTTGTGTAGCAATTATTTTTATGCTCACTTTATAATATCTCTTATCTTGGCAACTCTAATTTTTTATGCTTATTTTGGTAACAGATCACTAATTGCTCCGCAAGAAATAATAAGTTTATGTATTTTTGTAATCAAATCCTAGCATAAAATAAAAGAGCTGATAAACTTTAAAAGACAACTATTTATGTGTATAGAGATTCTAGTTAGATGTATGATCAAAGCCATTGGGTAGGTTAAATTCTATTTTGATCTCAAATCTGTTTTTATGATTGTGTTCAAAGTAATGCTACCAGAGAAGTAGGGTGCTTGGTGCGTAAGGGTAAGTGAGCATGCCACATCACACGCTACGATGAATCAATGACTTTGCCAATGATAAAACATGCAAAATATGGGTAATGCATATGAATCTTTAGGTGCATGAGAATGACTTTGGGTAGCAACTGGGGAACCCAAGGAAAAGCCTCGTGCCCAAAACAAATAGGTTTGCATTTGTATGGAAGACTTTGGTCAACCAACTGTTAGTCTAAAAATTTCCAAACCAGAAGGTGTCATCAAGCAACATGTGATGGTCCCCTTCACAAAAAGTCTCTCTGTGAGAAGATAAGATGAAGGGCTTTTGTGGTTAATAAGAAGGTTTGAGATTATTCCCTCCATTCTAAGCAAATGTATCACATTCATAAGTTGTGACAACAGCAAACAAGTCAATGAAATGGTATGAATTGGTGTTCGAAATTAAAGACTTTGAATGCTCATTTGGCCCCTCTCGTATGCCCAATAATTGCTCTAGTGGATTGGACTTATTTGTTTGTGATATTAGCGTTGTTTTCACTCTGAATGCATGATCTGAGAACATTTCCCTTTGGTCATCGGTGAGGAATGTAATTTCCATGATGTAATGATTTGGAGAGATTAAGACTATTCAACAAAAATTGACAAATAGATTTGTATTTGCACGGAAGAATTTGGGTCAACCAATAGTTAGTCCAAAAATTTCCAAACCAGAAGGTGTCATAAAGCAACATGTGATGGTCCCTTTCACAAAAAGTCTCTCCATGAGAAGATAAGATGAAGGGCTTTTGTGGTTAATAAAAATGTTTGAGACTACTCACTCCATTCTAAGCAAATGTATCATATTCATAAGTTGTGATGACAGCAAACAAGTCAATGAAAAGGTATGAATTGATGGTTGAAATTAAAGACTTTGAATGCTCATTTGGCCCCTCTCATATGCCCAATAATTGCTCTAGTGGGTTGGACCTATTTGTTTGTGATATCAGCGCTATTTTCACTTTGAATGCATGATCTGAGAACATTTCCCTTTGGTCATTGGTGAGGAATGTAATTTCCATGATGTAATGATTTGGAGAGATTAAGACTATTCAACAAAAATTGACAAATAGATTTGTATTTGCACGGAAGAATTTGGGTCAACCAATAGTTAGTCCAAAAATTTCCAAACCAGAAGGTGTCATAAAGCAACATGTGATGGTCCCCTTCACAAAAAGTCTCTCCATGAGAAGATAAGATGAAGGACTTTTGTGGTTAATTAGAAGGTTTGAGACTATGATATCATAGATTTTTTACTCTTCTTTCAATTCAATAAATTGGGCATTTCATCGACGCGCCTATAGTGCTGTTCTCAGAACTGATCAATTGTGAGATAACTAGACTATCTAGAGAAGCCATTAAGGATTTTAAGGCAAATAGACTTGAGGATTCGACTAGGAATCGGCTGCTCAATCGTGCTCATCTATCGAGATCATTACGACACAGATATAAATCGATTAGAGATCAGAGATAGGTCAGTTTGATTGAAATGTGTGATTAAACGTGGGTGATCCCACTAAATTGCAAAATTCTTATCGATCGGCACTAGTTTGATTTTTTTGTTGTTTTGGTACCCTGTATCTGTATTTGAAATTTCGAGATTTTCACGACAACCGAGAGTCACCAATGTATCAAAGAGGTTCTTTATGGCTCAAAGAAAATCAATCACAGGTCATTTATAATAAAAAGTTTTGAAAGCTACTCGGTGGCCTAAGTCATGCTAAAAACGTGCCGGAGTAAAATTAACTGGGAATTTGAATCAGATTTCAGAAATTGAAAGTTCTATCATGTCATAGGTCATTTTGGAAATGTTGACTCAACCTTCGAAAATTTTTTTGCAAACCGAGACTTTTTGGGAAAAAGTTGTCATCGGGTTGTTTTTATCTAGAAAAAGTTAGGGACTGTTTTTGATCGTGCAATTGAAAAGCAAGATGAATCAATTGGTGAGGAAAAATACCAATTTGGTTGAGGACTGAATATTAAAACGTTTAGAGGCCAAATTAATGTGAATCAAGAAGCATTTGGTGTCCATTGGAGGAGAAATTACTTGAAATTTGTAGCACCTCCACGGCTGTGACTTATGGACCTTTTTAATACTTCTAGAAGGGTGATTTTGGTCCAAATTTGGTAGTGCAAGCCAGCCTTGCTTTGGTTGAGCCCTCAAGGGGACAAATTGAGAGAAAATAAGGCCAAAGTGGCCCCCTTTGCCTCCTCCTTATCCCCACCGCTAGCCAACCTCTTTCTTCTTCTCCATTATGCCTTGCAAGCTTCTAAAAACCTATAGAGGAACTAGCAAGCTTCGAGCAAGCCAGCCATCCCCCGCCATGAGCCTCCTCAGACCACCGTCGAAGCCCAAAACTACTCCTCCAAGCCGATGCTGTCTCCGCCGATCCACCACCACTCTTATTTGCCTCAACCAATTTTGTTTCCTCTGCTTTGCAACCAAGAGCATAAGCAAAAAATAGTGGGTATTTCAGCAGCTTCTAGGCCGGTTTTAGCTCACTTTTTGGCCCCGAAAGCTAGGCCCACTTTAGAGAAAACCGAGCCTCGTTGCGTCGATCGGATTGCAAAACAAGTGAGTTTAACTCACTAATCATCGCTTAGTAGGTTAATTATGCTTATGGGTTGATTAGTTTAGGCTAAGATGTATTATGTGATTAGATTAGATCGGATTAGTAAATTTAATTACTTGCTAATGCATATTAGGTGATTAGTTATTGTAATTAGAGCCTAAACAAGCTTTAATATTTAACTATAGTGGTTTGAAAATTTTCTGGGTCCATCTTGGCTTCCAATTAGGCATTACCGGGCCTAAGTTAGCTTTTATGCTATTTATCAGTATTTATTTATTTATTTCCATAATTATTTAATTAATTATTTATTTTCCGAAAATTCAACCGGATGGTCGGTGATCAGAATTTCGTGCTGATTGCAGTGGTGCTTTCTGTTTATTTAATTGAGCACTGGTTTGCAAAAATTGAGTGAAATTAGTGATTATGAGAATTTATCCCAAAAATTGGTTAATGTGGGTATAAATTTAAAATTGCCGAGTAGGGCCGTGATGCCACTAAATCTGAAATTGCCGAGTGGGGCCGTGATGCCACTAAGTTTAGAAAATTACCGAGTGGGGCTATGATGCCACTAAGTCTAGAAAATTATTGAGTGAGACCGTGATGCTACTAAATCTAAAATTTCCGAGTGGGGTCGTGATGCCACTAAATCTAAAATTGCCGAGTGGAGCCGTGATACCACTAAGTCTTGAAAATTGCCAGGTGGGGCCATGATCACCACTAAACCTAGAAAACTACCCGTGGGGCCATGATTACCACTTAATTTAGGTTGTACCTATTGGGTCGTGACCAAGAGTTGAGATTGAATAATTGAAATGACCGTGTGATGGTCTCGATGACATGTAATTGACTTGGTCGATTGATCGGTCGATTGATCGATGATTCGATCATATTGAATTGAGTGATGTGATTGTTAGTATTTATGAATTGAACTAACTTGCAAGAAGGAAACTGAGGCCAAGGTAAGTCCTTTGACGCCTGATTGTGTTTAGGCAGTTCTTAGGGCGTAATTTTTTTCTTAATCGGGTTTTAGGGGATAGAACTTGCTGAGACATCATCTTACCCCGTTGTAGGATAACATTTTAGACCCGTAGATGGTAACACCTCCAACTCCTCCTGAGCATTTTGGTATACCGGAGGAAATCACAAAAGTAAGTTATCATATTCCGATACACCCCCACCCTGAAGGATTGGAGTATGTAATAGTGAAATCCACCGTCTGGGTTGATGTGGGTAGACTCGAAAATGTGCCTCGTAAGTACCAGTCATGGTATTGTCACATCATGATGGGCGAAGGGAGGGTCCTGTTTCGGAATCTAATGTACCTCGGTACATTTTGGAGGTTGCCTTTGGTAAGGGTACAACATACCTTAAAGATGGATCAGTGGTGAATGCCAAGGACTCCAAGCTCGAGGGTGAATCTGACTCTCTTGTACTCAGCCATGGGCACCAATTGAAGCGAGGAAGAAGGAGAGATCGTCGAGGAAGATGAGGATCCAGAGAAGGATTGAAACCTCACCCCTGTCCTTAGACTTTGTTTTGTGAACTTGTTGTCTAGGACTTGGCTTAATAGTTAACCTTGTATATATTTGCATTATGGTTTGCAATATATATAAGTATGGTTGTTTTTATATGTGAAAATTTGGAGTCCTACTTTCCTATCCCATTGGTTTATTGTCTGTGGATTATTTATATATGTTTCCCCATGCGTATTTAAAATCGAATGGGTCAGTAATATGTCCTGGGATATCGCTATTATATCGACCAAGTAGGGATGGGCACATGCTCGGAGGGTTGGGACGTGATAGAGACTACTCCCTCCATTCTAAGCAAATGTATCACATTCATAAATTGTGACAGTAGCAAATAAGTCAATAAAATGGTATGAATTGATGGTCAAAATTAAAGACTTTGAATGTTCATTTGGCCCCTCTCGTATGCCCAATAACTGCTCTAGTGGATTGGACCTATTTGTTTGTGATATTAGCATTGTTTTCACTTTGAATGCATGATTTGAGAACATTTCCCTTTGGTCATTAGTGAGAAATGTAATTTCCATGATGTAATGCTTTTGAGAGATTGAGAATATTCAACCAAAATTGACAAATAGATTTGTATTTGTACGAAAGAATTTGGGTCAACCAACAATTAGTTCAAAAATTTCCAAATTAGAAGGTGTCATAAAGCAACATGTGATAGTCCCCTTCACAAAAAATCTCTTCGTGAAAAGATAAGATGAAAGGCTTTTGTGGTTAATAAGAAGGTTTGAGACTACTCCCTCTATTCTAAGCAAATGTATCACATTTATAAGTTGTGACAGCAGTAAACAAGTTAATGAAATGGTATGAATTGGTAGTCGAAATTAAAGACTTTGAATGCTCATTTGGCCCCTCTCATCGCCCAATATCTACTCTAGTGGGGTCGCCCTATTTGTTTGTGATATTAGCGTTGTTTTCACTTTGAATGCATGATCTGAGAACATTTCTCTTTAGTTATTGGTGAGGAATGTAATTTCCATGATGTAATGCTTTGGAGAGATTAAGACTATTCAACAAAAATTGACAAATAGATTTATATTTACATGGAAGAATTTGGATCAACCAACAGTTAATCCAAAAATTTGCAAATCAGAATGTGTCATAAAGCAACATGTGATAGTCCCCTTTACAAAAAGTCTCTCCATGAGAAGATAAGATGAAATGCTTTCGTGGTTAATATAAAGGTTTGAGATTACTCTCTCCATTCAAAGCAAATGTATTCCATTCATAAGTTGTGACAGCAACAAACAAGTCAGTGAAATGGTATGAATTGGTGGTCGAAATTAAAAGCTTTGAATGCTCATTTGGCCCTTTTCGTATGCCCAATAATTGCTCTAGTGGGTTGGACCTGTTTGTTTGTAATATTAGCATTGTTTTCATTTTGAATGCATGATTTGAGAACATTTCCCTTTGGTCATTGGTAAGGAATGTAATTTTCATGATGTAATACTTTGGAGAAATTAAGACTATTCAACAAAAATTGACAAATATATTTGTATTTGCACGGAATAATTTGGGTCAACCAACATTTAGACCAAAGGGTGTTGCCCAGCAACATGTGATGGTCCCCTTCACAAAAGTTCTTCCATGGGAGGATAAGATGGACTTGTGTGGTCGATAAGAAGGTTTAATGTTATTCCCTCCATTCTAAGCAATTGTATCCATTCATAAGTTGTGACAACTACAAATAAGTCAATGAAATGATATAAATTGGGGGTCAAAATTGAAGACTTTAAATGCTCATCTGGGCCCTCTCGTTCGCCCAATAATTGCTTTGGGTTAGACTTGTTTGTTTGTGATATTAGCATTGTTTTCCCTTTGAATGCATGATTTAAGAATATTTCCCTTTGGTCATTGATGAGGAATGTAATTTCCATGATGTAATACTTTGAAGAGATTAATACTATTTGAACAGTCTTCACTTATTGAGAGGGACGATATAGGTGGAATTGGCCCTTGTCTTGTGGAAATTGTTGGTATCGGACAATTGCAGGCATTTGGATGGTGCAATAGCCTAACGTGGTTGCCTAATATTTTCTTAATGCTCGTTTTGTTTATGCCAAAACGACTAAAAGCCAAAGACAAAAAATATATTATCATTGGTACCATCCAGATCTAGAAAATAAATAAAGAAAAGAAAAATATACCTTTCTAAATGAGTTTCATTATTGAGAGGCGAGAATGACGAGATGTTGTCTGAGCAAGTTAAGATCTGGATGTGAGAGTACGGTAATTACATATTAGTCTTGCAATCTAAAAGCAGAATTAGGCTCGTTTTGCCTTCAACTCAAATAGATTTTTGAGATGTAAGTTATAAAAACTGGCTCTAACTTTTCCCCTCCGTTTTGGACAGAGTACGCATTTTATAAGTTGTGACAACGGCATAGAAGTCTATGCAATGGGACGAATTGAGGGAAGAAATGAAGACTTTGGTTGCTCATTAGCCCCTCTAGATTGCCGGGGTGACGGATCAGTTTCAGAATTCTATTTACAGCATTAGCACTTTCTCTCAGCATACTCAATCAATCGTAGAAAAATGCATCCACTTTCAATTGCATGTTTGTTCTGTTTCTGTCTTGAAATATATAGAAAACAAAGAAAACTAAACTGTTTCATTGGCAACATCAAGATCCTTTGTTCACTATGCAAATAATGCTCATTAGTTCACAAGGAACAACAAATTTATTAGATTCAGTCCATCATTCAATCAAGGCAGTTTGTTCAAACCTCAATCTTCGTTTATTTCTGGAAAAATTAACTTTGCCAAAGGAACTTATTTTCAAAGCATGTTGTTCTATATTTGCCAAATTATAGGAAAGTCATTTATTGATATTTGTTATAAGAAAATTATGAAATAGACATTTGAGAATAAGCTTTGAGTGCAACCAAAGTCCCAAGTTTGAACGCTAGGGACCTATGCTCGAGCCCTAGTCCAGGGCCCGGCCATGGGGATGAAACTTGGGAACATGGACCCACACACGCTCAACCGTTTTGAGATCCTCCATTTTAACCTTCTTAACATCTCTACACATTACAATGCAACAAACAAGGTCCTCAGTTGTTGAAGTTAGAAAGGATAAAATCTATGGGTGGAAATTTGTTAAAAAAATCCTAAATTTATTACGCTTTTGCTAATTCAATTATAAACTTTTTAATTTTACCTATTGAGTTCTAAACATTTTTCATATTTTGCTAATTAAGTTAATATAACCAATTTTGGCTGCAAATTGCTGAAGTGGGTGCCGGTGCACGTGTCATTCCTATGTGGTATGACCGGCACTAACGTTGACAATTTTAAATAATATTTTTATATTTCACTTTTCATGCTTTTCTTTTTTATTTTTTCATTTTTTCTCTTCACCAGGCCTCATTGATGGCTAGTGGAGGTTGCTGGCTTTCAATGCGCCCTAAGCCCTCGCCAGGGGTCGATGAGAGCAGCCCTTGCTTGAGGTTGGCGATCTCCTTTGGCCATCAATGAGGCCTGGTAGTGGCCGGTGGAGGGAAAAGGGGAAAAGAAAGAAGAAAAAGTAAAGAACAAAAGAAGAGAAGAGAAAAGGAAAAAAGAAAAGAAACAAAAGACAAAAAAAAAAAAGAAGAAAAAAAGACGAAAAATGTTTATGTTAGCGTTGACCATATCACGTAGGATGGTCGGTGTTTACATTAGCAATATTCATTCAAAATTGGCTAAATGCACTTCAATTCATGAAACGTGAAAATGTTTAAGACTCAATTGACAAAATTAAAAGATTTATCAATGAATTGATAAAAGTACAAAATGTTTATGACTTTTTGGACAATTTTCCTAATCTTTTGTAGCCCATCAATCATCCATAGGCAATTCAAAGATGGATCTACTGCTTCGGGCTCAATCTTTATATCCATATTACCTATTTGAGTAGAAACAAAGCATAATGTTTGTGATTCTCTTTGGTACGGCATTTTATCATGTAGTTACACGACGTTTCATCTTAACTAAGCACAAAAACGTGGTGTAATGTGATTTCTTTCTTGGCTATATGACGTTTCATTATGTCTGAGTGAAAAAAGTACCTTTAACCAAAAAAAAAAAAGATTGCGCGGCAACCTTACCACAAACAAGGTACTCTCGAAAACCTTTTCAGCACATGCAACTCTCCCATTGTGAACTATAATATTTCTTTCCATCCATGAGAAATAAATGACACCAGTCTTTGCTACCTTTTAGAGATCTCCCCTTTGATGTCCGCAACACCCACATAAACTCAGCATCCGAATCCCCAACAAAACCTCTTATACCACATAGCTGCAAAAGCCTACTTCATTTTTCAGGAGAAAGAGCAATCAAAGAACAAATGTCTCCTTGATTCAGGCTTCAAACCACAGAGGACATAAATACCATTCACATTCTGCCATTTGCACATTCTATCACGAGTCAGCTGCAACTTGATAAGGATAGCAAGCCAAGATACAAAGCAAAATGTCGGCACATTTGGATTAAACCAAATTGGCCTATGCCAATTTACCGTGGCCTTTTTCTCCCTAGTTAAGCTTCAAGCATTAGCATGAGTGAAATCACCAGGTTTACAACCTAAGAACCACTTTATCTACTTGAGACTTGAGAGAGGCATTAAAGCTCCACACAGCTCAACCTGAATTTCAACCAGATCATCTGATCTATCAGTGGTTTTGCCAAACTACTCATTTCCTCTTGTTCATGCTCATTTCCTCTTTCAAAGCATAGAAGTAATGACATTTAAAGATTTCGATGAGAAATTTGAAATCGACCTAGTTAGGCCATGCCCAAGCAGTTTGCCGGCATCTATGGCCAAATCATGGTTATGTGAAAAAGTTGCTCCTTATATTGAAACCAAAACATATGGCGGACATTGTAATCCCTACTATTCAGTAATGAAGTATACTGATATCTAAGGGCACATCTGCCAAGAAAGCAACAAATCATGTTACGACCAACGGGGAAGTGCGAACAAACGAAAAGATCTGAGTAAGAATAAATTACAGCCTACCCTTCCATTTGATTCGCCATCCTCGCAATCTTCTCCGCTCCTTCATTTGCCTTCTTCAGCAACTTCTACTTCTCTTTAGCGGAGACAGCCCCTAAATCCGACAGTACCTTGGCCTCCTTCACGAATCAGAACAATCCATCGGCGAAGTGTCTGGATCGTACTTCGTGGTGGACTTCCAACGCGATTTCTCATCTGGATTTCACTTTGGCAGCGGGAAAATTGCGTCCTCCGAGGAGCAGTTGATAGCGGCAATTTGGCTTGAGGATGAAGAGGTCCTTGGTCTGGGAAATGAGTTCTTCCACCACGGAGTCACCTCACCGCGGAGTCGTTAGTGTCGGAAAGGTAGGAGTGTTGGAGAAAACTTCCTTATTGTTTTGAAATAGACAAAACGTTCCCATCAGTATAGTCTGAAAACTTGCAAACTCTATCGTCAAAGTCTAAAGACCGTTAGATTCAAGATTTAAAGTCTACCCTCTGATAATTTCTAGACTGACGAAGAAAAGACTTTATCCGACAAATAGTAGACTTATCCAGATGTGAGTTTATCTTTAAGGATTTGATTCGTACGGTTGAAGAAGATCTCATGGTTGGAGATAGCATCCCGTAATCAATTATTCTTATTGAAATCAATTCGGATAATTAGATCTGTTGATTGGCGAAGTATATTTGGAAGGTTCTACTTATGGAAACCTAAATCCTAATTGTATGGGCGAGCATGATTGGTGGGCTATCATCACATTTCTTAAACGACTCGAGATCTCCTTGATTGATTTTGTCCAATGGGTAAATTGGAATAACTCATTTGGAAAGTGCCAACGGTTATAGAGGCATGAAGGAGTATATAAGGAAGATACTCAAGTTGTTCGGATGTGTACGTGAAAGAAAAATTCCAAAATCTGAAGCTCCTAGTTCTTTATTATTTCAATTGCTGAGCTTAACTTGTACTCAAAAGAGAGATTAAATACTTGTGAGACCTTAAGGAAGTGTGGTAGAGTTTCTACACTGTGGAATCAAGAATGTGAGACTATAAAATCTCTTTTGATTCTTAGTGAAATCTAGCCAGTGGGCTATCAGTTCGGGAGAGTGGACGTAAGATTGGTCTAAGCCGAACCACTATAAACATTGTGTTTCAATTCTCTTTCCCTAAACTCTTTACTTTAATTTGTATCCTTATATAACTATCTATAGTCTTTTACATCTTCAAGCTATTGTCCTTAAAAGATGAATTAATTTGTTATGTCTTGCAAAACTTCTTTGATCACCTATTCACCTCCCTCTATGTGCTCTTACTAGCCCTATCAAGGAGAACTCAGCCATAGTTGCTCTTGTGATTGCGGTTGCGAGGGTTTTGTTGGGTTCTTGCAAACTCTGCTTCTACTCTATTAACGCGAGCGGTGGGGAGGGAATTGTGCTCAACCGGGAGCTTCTTGTCGACTTCCTGGAATGACTCTTGATCCCAAGTGATCATGGCATCGCAGGCTTGGAGCTCGAAGCTATGCGGGGAGGCAGATGACGGCAGAGATGGGAAATCACCACCATAAACAAGGAGGAGCAGAGAGGCAGAGAGTATACCGGCAGAATTTTTTTCATGGGAATCATTTGGTACAGTTCTGGTATGCGAATTGTGTCTTAAATGTCACTTCAAAGGTCGGATTACAACCTACTAAATTGCACCAAGCGGCAACTTTTCTCTCGCTTATGATAGAGTTCTCTCTCGCGTCATGCTCGAGTTTTATTTCTGATATTCCTTCTCTAGGTCTTTCAGTACAACAATTCACTTTTGCCCTTCGATTGTCCTCGCTTCATCTATCTTCCCACTCTGAAGTCGCAAATGGAATTTCCAGTGCAACGCTTTCTTTCTCCACCAGCCATGGATGTTCTTCCCTGAATGTCTACCTTGTATTATTCTGAAGTTTATCCGTTTGCATGTGGTCGATCCTTGACATGCAACCCTTGAAAAATTGTGCTCTGGCCTGGGTACCTATCCATTAATCTACATCACTAATTTCTCTTTCATCATGGCTATGGACAACAAAGATGATTCATCTCGCATTGCTTCACTGTGTCACCGACTTGGACGGCTTTGTGCGGAACAAGAATTGGAAGTCTGGGAAGATGTACATGCAACGAACAACATTAAAGAGTGTCGACTCATCCTTGTGGGTAATATTTTCACAAACCCTACCATCAATTTACCTGCTTTTCAAATTGCGATGAAGAAAGCATGGCGTGTTGATCATGTCGATATATCTTCTAGCGATGGTGGCATCTACATAATCAAATTTCGAACTGAAACAAAAAAACGAGTATTAGATGGAACCCCCTGGTTATTCTCTGGTCATCTAGTTAATTTACGCCCATGACAACCAAATACCCCTTTACACTATTATGATTTCTCCAAATGCCCATTCTAGGTTCATGTCATAAGCTTGCCTCTGGAATGGAATACTCCACAACTTCTAAGTCGAGCAGTACAACAGATGGGTAGAGTGCTAGAAGTAAAACCTGATACATCCGGGAGAATTCGCATTGAAATTGAGCTGCAACAACCTTTAAAGTCAGGGAAGCTCATTAGCATTGCAGGAAAACCCCTCTGGCTTGATTTTCGGTATGAGAGACTATCCCACTACTGTTATTCTTGTGGGAAACTAGGGCATTATGCAGCATCATGTAAAGATTACCCTTATGAGGAAGCTCAATTTGAGGGTCGCGAAACAATGGTATATGGACCATGGCTGCGGGCAGAGGTCAAACAGCATAGCTCCTATTAGGATGCTTTTTACAACCCTATCCCTAATTTAGAACCCATGAAAGAGACCATACCTGAAACACCCCCCACTATACACCCCCCTTCCAGCTTTACCTCCAATGGCTCTTGCTCCAGAGATCCCTATCTCCACCTCTGTTATCCCATATGCACCAGCTAATTCAACCCCCAGAACCACTGACTTGGTACCTGCCAATGCAAAGTTAAAGGGTATTCAAAGCTCATCTATAGACTTCCCGCAACAGAAAAAACAAAAGACTCCTAGAACACAAATTGCAGTGGGATCAAGCAAGAAATCTAAGCAATACTCCCCTTATGAGATTCAATCTAATCATATATCTGAGTTGGATGAAACTCATCTACTGGAAACCCCTGTATTTGAAGCTGATGATCACTCTTCTTGGGCTTTGGCGGCTGGCCCTCAACAGCCCCCACGATCCAAATGAAAATGTTAAGTTGGAATTGTCAAGGGTTGGGCAATCCCCTAACAATTCAAGCCCTAAAGGCTTTGGTAGCCTCTGAAAAGCCCGATCTTGTGTTCTTAATGGAAACTAAAAATGCAGAATCAATTTTGAAGAACTTACAGCGTCGTTTTCATTTCTCACATTCCTTTTTTAGGGATCCAGCAGGTTTATCTGGAGGCCTTGCAGTGTTTTGGAATGACCTTTTTGATGTTACTATTATTTCTTCGGGACAGCATTTTGTAAATATGCTAGTTATGGATCCGACGACTGCTACCTCGATGCATGTTACCTGTCTACATGCCCCTGCTTCTTATCCAGCTAGGCAGGATTTTTGGGATACGATCCGGAAAATTCATGCAACAACTCACTCACCATGGATGTGTATCGGGGATTTCAATGAGTTCCTATTCCCTTAGGAGAAGGTAGGTAGAAGACCCGCTAATTATTCCAGAATGACATATTTTCAGAAATTATTCAATGATTGTGCTTTAATCGAACTGGACAGTAAAGGATGCGAATTCACCTGGTCTAATAATCGAGACGGGGTTGAGTTAGTGAAGGAAAAGCTGGACCATGTATTTTGCTCCTTGGATTAGAGTTTCTCATACCCATCTTCAACAGTGTTTGCTCTTCCATCGATTGGTTCGGATCATTGCCCACTTATGCTGCACACTCATTATCAGCCTGTCAAGCCAAAAAAGACCTTCCATTATGAAGCTTTCTGGAGTCAACATACTGAATGTAAAGAAGTAGTTCAATCAGTATGGGAGAGAAGTCACACTTCCTTACCCTCTAAACTGCTAGCAGTATCTTATAAGCTAACTAGCTAGAGTCGATCTCGTTTCAGTAATGCCAAGCAGCGTATTCTACAATTACAGCAACAGCTTCAGACCATTACAAACAGGAAATCCTATCAAAGCGGAGATAAAGAGTTGGCCAATACAATTCGAACTAAAATTCAGCAAATGTGGAATCAAGAGGAGCAATTCTGGGCGATGCGTTCAAGGCTTAACTGGTTGACATGGGGTGACAAGAATTCAAAGTTTTTCCATGCTTGTACAGTGCAAAGGAGACAGAGAAACAGAATTTGTATACTTAAAGATGAAGACCAGAACTGGATTAGAGAGCCAAAACAGCTTAAAACAATGACTATGGATTTCTTTACTCAACTCTATCAATCAGTGGGAAACAAAGACTTTAACCCATTTCTAATGCAATGTCCAGCAATTGTTACTTCACAAATGAATGAACACCTCATGAGGATGGTAACAGAAGAGGAGGTCTACCAAGCTACCTTTCAGTTGGGTGCATCCAAGGCTCCTAGACCAAATGGCCTCAATGGTCTTTTCTATAGGCATCATTGGAGCATCATCAAAAAGACAATTGTTAAAACAGTGCAAGACTTCTTTCAATCAGGTTATATGCATCCAAACTTAAACAAAACCATTCTAACCCTAGTTCCTAAAGTTCCTTGCCCTGAAAGCATTGACCAGTATCGTCCTATTAGTCTCTGTAACTTTGCATACAAGATTATTTCTAAAGTTATGGCAAACAGACTGAAGTGTTGGCTACCTAGACTGATCACTCAAGAACAAGCAGCTTTTGTAAGTGGCAGACAGATTCAAGATAACATCATGGTTGTTCAGGAAGTACTCCACCAGTTTAAAGTTCGATCAAAAACAAAAAAATTCAACCTTATTCTGAAGACAGACATGCAGAAGGCATATGATCGGGTTGAATGGGGCTTTCTAGCAGCTTATTTAAAACAGTTGGGCTTTACAAATAGATGGGTAACAATGGTCATGGCTTGCATCACAACGGCTTCTTTTAATATTCGCTTCAATGGAGAACAGCTACCATATTTTAAACCTACTAGAGGAATCCGTCAAGGTGACCCCCTATCCCCTTATATTTTCATTTTAATGGCTAATGCTTTATCAACAGTTATCAAGCAAGCAGTCAGTATGGGTAACTTACAGGGGATCCAATTTAATCAAGCCTACCCTAAGCTATCCCATTTATTTTTTGCTGACGATTCAGTTTTCTTCGTCAAAGCTTCACTTTATGAATGCCAAAATCTCACTAATCTATTAAATCAGTACTGCCAAGCCACAGGACAACTTATCAATAGGAATAAATCTGCGATATTTTTCAGTCAAAACTGTCCTCTGACACTACATAATACTTTGGAAAGAGAACTATGAATACCTGTGGTGAATAGTTATGGCAAGTATCTGGGCATCCCTTTAGATTGGGGGCGTTCAAAACGTGAGATGTTCTCTTGGATCCTGGCAAAAATGAATGCAAAATTAGCTGGTTGGAAGGAAAACTTCTTATCGAAAGGGGGCAAGGAGTTTTATTAAAAGCAGTAATCCAGGCATTACCTCAGTATGCGATGTCCATCTTTAAGCTCCCCCTATCACTCTGCAGATTGATGGAAAAAAGGATATCAGCATTCTGGTGGAGTAAAAATCATAGTGATTTAGGTATACATTGGATGAAATGGGCAGAGGTAAAGCACTCGAAAACAGTTGGGGGCATGGGATTCAGAGATCTAATTATTTTTAATCTAGCGATGCTCGGTAAACAAGCTTGGTGTCTTCTACAGCAACCTACTGCTATTTGGAGTCAGCTGTTCAAAGGTCTATATTTTAAACAGTCTTCCTTTCAGAACATGACTATAGGCTATAGACCTTCATGGGGGTGGCAAAGTATATTAAAGGGCAGGGATGCTATTCTTCCAAAAATTCGATGGCTGGTGAAAGACGGATCAAAGATTGACATCCGAATAGACACTTGGCTTTCAATTGGTAAATTAGGAGGTCTAGCAGCAGCAGGGGAACCCATTAAAGTTGCTGATCTATTAGATTCATCTTCGGCAACATGGAAACAGGAGCTTATTTCTAACTTCTTCAATGAACAGGTAAATGCAGCAATCCTAAACACCCCTGTAAATCCTTCACTTAGTTCTGATCAATTAGTCTGGACAGCCACTTCTTCAGGAATCTTCACAGTTAAAAGTTGCTATCATTACTTATTTTCGAATCAACAAACCCCCCCCCGCCACCATTGCTTCATCTTCCTATCAGCCTCCTGATCAATTGTGGAAAAAGATATGGCATATGGACACGGCTCCTAAAATCCATGTTTTCATGTGGTTAGCCTGTAAAAATGCCCTTGCGACCAAAGCCAACCTATACCACAGACATATCTCCCCCAATCCCTACTATAACCCATGTGATCAGAATACTCTAGAGACCATAGAACATTTGTTCTTCTACTGTAACTAGACATGCGATATATGGACAAACGCCAAGATCAAGATACCTATCTCACTCACCTCAGTGCATTGATTGGAGGCATGGTTGGTGACTCGAGCCACTCATCCTCGCTCCTCCCCAACATTTGAAGTGATTGCCAATCTGTTATGGGAGATATGGCATCAGCGTAACAACGCCATCTTCAGGAAGATAAATCCGAATCCGATCCAAGCGGTGGAGAATGCCCTAGCCCAGCGCAGAATTTTCCAGATTCTTCAACCCCCAAAACCTATGGTTAAACAGTCAAGTGTCGGTACTAATCAACGATGGAAACCACTTGCTAAAGGCACAATCAAATGCAATATCGATGGGGCTTTTGTACCAGGAACTCAGCAAGGTGCGATAGCCTGTATTTACAGAAACTTGAACGGAGAACTCACTAATATGTTTACCAGTAGTGTACCTGTTCAATCGGCGTTTCAAGCAGAGATCTACGCTCTGATTCGGGCTCTCCAACATCTGATTAAGCAGGGACTTCATCTCCATCGTGTCACGTTTGAATCAGACTGCCTATTACTAGTGGAAATCCTTCGGCAGAAGCAGTCATAGCCATGGCAGGAGCGACATCTCTTTGCCTGTCTCAACGATATGCTCTCCCAATGCCCTAACGTTTCACTATAGCATGTCTGTCGAGAAGCCAATCTAGCTGCTGATTGGGCCGTCAAAGCCCACAGGGCCCACGGCTCAGTTGGTAACTGGCTTGTCTTCCCACCTCCTCTTTTCCAGAATATTGTACTAAGTGATGCGTTACTAGCTGGTTGTATTTCTCTCTTCATATAATATATCGGTTATTTCAACCAAAAAAAAAAAAAATTGCACCAAGTTATGAGAGCATCGTAATCTTGTTATTGATCGTTTTACTGGAATTTGTTATCGGATTTCATCTCGTGATGTGAACGCTGTATGAAGATGAATCCCCGTGGCAATTTAGATTCAAGTGTTCGATGGGAGTACTTTTGCTTGAACGTTAATATAAAGAGAAAAGGTGCACATGAGCTTCTTTTATAACTTAACAATGACTTTATTAATATATATATATATATATATATATATATATATATATATATATGAGAACTTAAATTTTCGTTAGAGAGGTGGTAAGCATATGTGATTGATCTGGAGAAAGTGAAGGTTCGACAGATGTGTTTCACTAAAACGATATTACAAAGGAACAAGTTGAGAGTGCTAGTATGAACAAAATAAAGGAGTTAGGGAAGAGAATAAGAACACAGGTTTTATAGTGGTTCGGCTTAATCCAAGCCTACGTCCACTCTCCCACGATAACAGCCTTCTTGGCTGGATTCCACTATGCAATCAACAAGAGATTACAACTTCGAGTGCAAACACTTGTAGTAGATCACACTATCTCACTAAGTCACTCTTTTGGTATTTCTCTCACGATTACAAACATTTAAGCTCTCAAGAGACAAGTATATGATCGAAAGTCGCTCAGACTTTGGAATTATAAATTCTACGCTCCGTCTCTTACTTGCTCATCGGTCCATGATCTCCTTAAATAGTCCTCCACTTCCAAACTACCCGTTGGACAGTATCCCGGAGAATCGTCTTCCAATATACCCATTGGACAGCTCTGTATCTAGAAGATTTGGTAGCCATTGAGTGACAAAGGTAAAATCCTAAATTGATTCCGATCGCCCATACAAACGAAATCTTGGTTTCCATAAGTAAAGCTTCTTCGTATATAAAGTTCTTGTCTTCAAGATCCAATCGTCAATCAATTAGATTGAATCAATCAAATCAATCTTGATGTGGAATCCAAACCAGATCACTAGCCGTTGTATGATTGGGCTTGAGTTACGATTCATCGAATCTGGATGTAAAGTCTGTGTCTGTAGACTTTACAATTTGGGTCTGTAGACTTTACAATCTGAGTCTGTACCCAGTTCAGCTTCAGCATAGAGTCTGTCTTCTGGTTCATCATTCACGTTCAGTCTGGAATTAGTCAGAGTGAGCAGACTTCTGATGTAGAATAGACTTTGACACTAAAGTCTGGCAGTCTTCAGACTTTGAGTCTTGAGTCTGGCAGTCTTCAGACTTTGACACAGAAGTCTGGAAATCTTCAAAATATACTCTGGACATATGTTACGTTCAGTCTTCTGGTCGTCTTCACACTTTGACAATATCCTTTACATGGTCTATCATCTGCATGGTCTATTACTTAACCATTAAACATGTTAGTAGCCTTTGATTTATTTTGTCATCTTCAAAACATCATAAGGGATTTCCCTAACACAAGTACATATAAGAAAAGGAGGAAATACCTAACTCATCTTCTAGAAAGGAAAAAATTGCCTGACCAAGAATTCCTAAGCCTCTTAGGTTGCATCCGACTAGGCCGTTGTCTCCTCTTGGCATTTTTTTCAAACCAAACGTGTCCAAGAGAAGATTGCATTTCCAATGACCACTCCAATCACTAAGCCGCTCCCATACCCCAGCATAACAATTTTCTAATCCAGTTCAATCGGTGACCCCAATTCTTCTTGTTGGTGGGCTGAAGGTTGTCTTAATGCATTCCTTGAATCTCGGCATTTCCTGAATATGAATTCTCCACATTGTCCCTAGTTCCCTTCAAAAGAATTATATAAAAAAGTATCGAGCTGTTTTCCTCTCGGCACAAGGCCGGTCTAAGTTGTTGAAAGACACGTTCAAGAAAGAAAGGAATCTGAGTTCAGTTAGCTCTTGGGGAATCTGTCCAGAGAGTTTATCCAGAGAAAGGTCCAATGACTCAAGTGCTGTGAGATTCCCTAATGATTATGGGATGTGATCCGTGAGGACATTGTTGGAGAGATTCAGTCCCTCCAGTCCCTTGAGTTCGCCTATGACGCCTGGTATCTCTCCTTCAAAACAATTGCTGGAGAGGTCGACGTCCGTGAAGACACATGAGATCTTCTGGTAATACATTTCCAGTCCTTTGTAGGTCAATGTCATCGTCGTAGGGTAATCATAACCATCGATGAAAGAGGAAAGATACCATTTTGGCTGTACATTCCTACCGATGTAGGAAAGGGAGAAATAATTGTAGTCATTTGTGGTTCTTTGATAATAATTATTGTCATCAATGGTTCTTTGAGTGTACGTAAAGCTTCCTGTTGCAGATCTTATGGCATTCCAAGACTGAAAGAATTCCCTTGGCAATTTACCAAAAAATGCATTATTAGAGAGGTTAAGTATCCGTAGCTTAAGGAATGTGGAACTAGATTTAGGCCTCTTTATGACACCGTGGAATTTATTGAATCACAAAATAAGGACACGGAGCTCTAATAAAGATACCAACCATGACAGGAAGGTGCCTACAATAAGATTGCTCCCAAAGTTGATGAACTCCAGCATTTTGCAATTGGCTAAGGACCTCAGTAACTTGCCTTGCAACTGATTGTCACTCAAATCAAGCATCGTCAGTTGCATCCCGTTGACCAATAGCTCAGGAATGTTGCCTTGAAAATTGTTGCCCTTGAGGTTCAAATTCATGAGAAATTTGCTGATATTGCCCAAACAATTTGGAAGCACACCAGCCAAATTGTCAGAAGACAAGTCTAGTGTGATTGCTGAACTCAAATTGCAGATCCATGGTGGCAATGCTCCCATCAGTCTATTGTTGGATACTCTATAGGACATTATCAATGGTGGTGCTTCAGGGGGTGGTCCTTTCAACATGTTATGAGATAGGTCTATCGTGTACATGTATAAAGGATTAATCGGGTAATATAGATCAAGACCAATTAAGAAGTTATGAGAGAGATTTAAGTACTGCATGCTATTAAAACACTTGTTTCACACCCAAAAGGGCACTTCTCCCCTAATGATATGTCCAACCAATTCATACTCTCTTGGTTTCATAAGAATGCTGGAAACTCACTCAAATTGCATGATGCCAGTCCTAGGGCTTGAAGCTGAGGAAGAGTAATATTCGTGCTACTCGTGTGGCATGATAGCCTATTAGATGATAGTTGCATCACTATCAATTGTTTGAGCTTGAGAAAGTTATGTAGTTCAACAGTACCACTAAAGTTGTTTTTTGCAAGGATGAGGACTCGGAGATTTTGGAGTTGAGAGATTAATGAAGGTATCTCGCCGTGGAAGTTATTGACTGTCAGGTCAAGCACAACCAGTTGAGTCATGCTTGTTAGCTAACGTGATATAGAACCCGATAGTTGATTTGACTGGAGGGACAATTTAGTCAGTTGAATGAGGTTTGTGAGCTGGGATGGGATAGTACCATTTAATTGGTTGCCAAGAAAATCTAATTGCACAAGCTGAGACAAGTTTCCGATTGAAGGTGGGATTTCGCCATATAAATTTGTCATCCGGAGGCTCAAAATGGCGAGCTTTTTATTCTTTCAAACCCACGACAAATAGGAAATAGGCTGCACAGTAAATGGGTTCATACTGACATCTAGGTATTCGAGGTTGCTAATATTAGCAAATGAAGCTGGGATAGATAGATCCCAAGAATTTGTAACCATGTATGTCGAGATAACTCAAGGAAGGAAGATTTCCGATTGATGCGGGTAGCGACCTTATCAAATTACCCGCGTAGGACATTAGATTCAATATTTGCAAGGAACGAAGATTACCAATTGAAGCGGGTGTCTCCCCGGAAAAGTTTGTGGCCGGCAGTCGCAGCTCTTCAAGAGGACTACTCGAGTTAAAGTCAGGCAATTGATCTGTGAGAGCTTCATTGTAACCCATCCCAAGGAGTCGTAGCTTTGGTAAATGAAAAATGGCAGATGGAAATAAACCGTGCAGGTCGCACGCATCCATGTTCAGCCATCTGAGGGAAGACAGATTCGCCAAAGTGTTGGGCACTCCGGACGACATGTTGACGATACCTAGCAGAAGTACTTCCAAGTTGGTCAGATTTTGAGCTAGGCTTCTCAGGCCCGTTGTTTTCATTTCGAACAAACTTGTAGAATTATATGGATCCAGATTGCAACACAGGTCAAGGTAGACCAACCTCTTCAGCTTGAAAATTTCTAATGGGACCCGACCAGAAAAAAAGGGAAAAAGAGACATCAAGATGAGTCAATCTCGATAGATCTCCAATTCGGGACGGTATTTGAGAGTGCTTGAAGTGATTGTTACTGAGATTGAGCTTTTCAAGATGAGCAAGTTGGAAGAGGATACTGTTATTGTAGATAGAGCCATAGAGAAAACTACTTCCCAGGTCGAGACAGTTACATGGCCCATGTTGTCGTCACACTTGATCCCGTTCCAAGAGCAGCAATCGTGACTGTTTTTTCAGGATAGAGTCTTGGGATGAGCAAGAGGATCAACCGAAGCATTGGCTATTTTGTATCTCTCTTTAAACTGCAGCAATGCAGACATTTCTTTCTTGAGACAGAGGTTTTACAATAAGAGAAATTATGTGCGTCAATTAGCTGAGACGACAAGTACAAGAGAAGCAAGTGTATGGACATGTAGAAGCACAACAAGCGAGCCATTTTATTTCAAATAGAGAAGTTTGTTTTGATGAATAGAGTATGAGCGAGTGAAGCAGATTTTATAGGCGATGCTTGGTGCCTTGGGGTATAAACGTGCCTCGTCTTATGCTAAGATGCATCAAATCCATGACTTTGCGAGTGATGTAACACCAAAATATGTGCAATACATCTGAATCTTTAGCTACCGGGGAACATAAGGAAAAACTTCAGGCCCAAATCGACAATTGATTAATAGATTGGAGTTATGCCAATAGATCGGTCATTGGCACCGAAGACTTGGGTCAACAGTCAGTCCAAAAATTGCATGCCCAAGGGTTCATATAGCTACAATATGGTTAATAGATGATTTCAGGTCATTCCCGCCATTATAGGCATATGTATCCATTCAGAAGTTGTGACAACAGCCAAAAAGTCTATGAAATGGTATGGTTTAAGGGTCAAAATTGAAGACTTTGGTTGATCATCTGGCCCCTAGTTTTGTTTTCACTTTGAATTCACGATTGGTGAAAGTTTTCCTTTGGTCTTTGATGAGGAGTGTACTTCTATTGTGTAATGCATTCAGAAAAATTAAGATTGTTTAGAATTTTGAACGTTCTCCCTTATTGAGAGGGAGAAAGAGGTGTCTTGTGCAGATTGTTGCTCCCCGACAATCACAGGCGTTTGGATTGTGCCCTAACATCGTTGCCTAATATTTTCCCACTGCTTGGTTTATTTATGCTAAAACGAACAGAGACCAGAGACAAAAATATACTGTCGTTGGCACCACCGATACCTAGAAAAATAACTTAATTTCAAAGTATGTTTGGTTGTATTTCGCGAATAATATGGAAATCCGTTTGTTGCAGGAAAATAATGAATCCACATTTGAGAATAAGTCTTGAGTGCAACCTGGGTCCCCAGTTCGGGCGCCAATCCCGAGCCTGGCCTTGGGGGGACAATCCTGAGAACATGGACGCACGCATGCCTCAACCTTCTTGAGATCCTCTTTCAAACTTCTTGGCATCCACACGCATTACAATATCGCAAACGAGGTCCCCATTGCCGTGATCAAAGGGAACAAAACTTTGAGATGTTTTTTTCTATATCTTTTGAACGCAATTCAAGGAACAAAATAGCCAGTCATGCATTTCTTCTGGCTCAATCAGTCTAAGCTTCATGTCGGGATAAATTATGCTCGAATGGAGCTGTTGAAGATAAATCATCCATAGGCAATTCAATGACACATCTACTTGATATAGCTAATATAAGCACCTAGAGGGGGGTGAATAGGTGTAAAAACAACTTTTCGAGATATGAAAGCAATACTAGGTGGACAATGGAAAGAAAGATCTTCTTTAGCTAACACAACGAACTAAGATCAAAGTAAAGTGGAGAGTAAGGAAGAGAAAATTAAACACATGGTTTATAGTGGTTCGACTTATTTCAAGCCTACGTCCACTCTTCTGCACTGACAGCCCACTGGCTGGATTTCACTATGAACAAAAGAGATGTTACAGCAATGCTTTCCCTTGATTCCACAATGTAGATACTTTACCACACTTTCTCAAGGTATCTCAAAATATGAACTCTCTTTTGTGTACAAGATTTTGCTCAGTAAATGAATTGACTAAGAACAAGGAGCTTCAGATTTTGAAATTCTTCTATCATGCACTCCTTTCGAACAACTAGAACGTCTTCCTTTTATACTCCTTTATGCCATCATTCCCGTTAGCACTTACCAAAAGAATTCCTCCAATCTACCCGTTGGACGGAATCAATTAGGAAGATCATTCAAGCTATTAAAGGAATATGTCGATAGCCCATCAATCATGCTCACCCATACAATCAGGATCTTGGTTTCCATAAGTAGAACCTTCCAAGTATACTTCACCAATCATCGGATCCTTAATCAATCATCAGATACTTCGTCATATCCAGCCAAGAGATCTTCTCCAGTTAATAAGGCTAAATCCTTAATGAAACATCCAGTTCTGGATAGCCTTTCTTCAACGGATTAGAAACTGTCAATGAGAATAAACTTTGAGTCTTGAGTCTGGCAGTCCGGAGGTCTTCAGACTTTAAATAGTAGAGTTTGCAAATCTTCAGACTAGACTGATGGAAACGTTTTGTCAGCTTCAAAATATTCATAAGGGTTTCTCCAACAATCTCCCCATTTTTTATGGTGACAAAACTTTCTTGCAGATTTGAATATCTTTGTCCTGCAAAACATTACTCAAGCAAATATGGATATCTTATAAAGATTAATGGCTTATTGATAACACTAGAATCTGCAACCACAGAAAATAGGTTAGACTTGCATGAGAATAAAGCCATTCATAAGATATCAATAGTACTTAATATAAGCAGCAGTTAAATCCAAATCAAGGTTTAGTCGACATCCAGACACAAATCAAGTCAAAGTTCAAGACAAACCAAAGTTCAACAAGTTTTAAAAGTTTAAGTTCAAAGATTTCAAATCTCGCATCTCTCCCCCTTTTTCTCATCATAAAAAAGGTTGAGATGGAGTCAAGATTGCTTGAGAACGCGAACAAGCTGAAAATCTCCCATTGACTGTACGATGCCTTCCAGCTTTTTCAAATCTTCCTTCAGATGAGCCACTTCTTCACTCTTAGCATTTGCTTGAATCTAAAGAGCAATGGCTTGGATCTGATCAGACACGAAAACGGAAGAAGCCTGTCCTACATTTTTCAAGTTCTGAACTCCACATTCCAAAGCATATATCTGACCCTTCATTTCCAAGAGAACATCAAGGATTTTGTGGAAATCTACTGAATTATCAGTCTGCATACTAGCTTCGGCTCGATCTAATGGAGTAAAAAGAGACTATGGTATATCAGCATGGTCACGCAGATTTGGCGATGAAGCATCATGTCCCTCCTCAGGGAATTGAGAGTCATGAATATCCTCTGGATCTGCTGGAGAGCGGCTGACTCCTTCACTAGTAACAGGATATGAAGACATTCCTCTTTTCTTACCATCTCCCCTTGTTTCCATGGCTTCATGTGGAGAAGAGTGTTCCTCATGCTCTCCTTCCTCTTGATTTCCTCTTTCTTCTTCATCTTCTTCTTTAAACCTTTCCTCCTCTGCTTTTCTTTCTTCAGCTTCTCTCTCCTCTTCTTCTTTTTCTTCTGCTTCTTGCTCCTCTGCTTCTTTCTCTTCTTCTTCTTTTTCCTGTCCTTCTCTTTCCTCTGCCTCTTTCTCCTGTCGTTCCATTGATTCTGGAGTAGAACGACTCAGCTTCTTCAATGCCATAGCAGAGATGGTGAGGTCATCCTCATCATCTTCATCCTCAATGATGAGATCTCTTCTCTTTTTAGATGGAGCAGCCATGGGCTCCTTTCCTTTTCTTTTCGCTGCAGAAGAGACTTGATGAGGCTTGGCAGGAGTTGTCTCCTTGAATTTCTCCAACGCCTTGTCGAGTTCTTTCAGACTTATTTTGGACACCATTTTCAATCCTACCACCAATTTGTCACACGGTCGAACACAGAAAATTTGTGGAGGCTGAATATTCAAATGTCTGAATATCTTTAACACAAGACCTGGATAATGAAGTTGACCCCTGTCACGCCCCGAACCCTGAGCGCGCGCACAACCCACCGCGGTCGATCAAATATGCGACATCCCAGGATACGTCACCGACCCATTCATTTATTTACGCATGTGGAAGTGAAACAAATCCCCTGACAACATTTAACTTGGGATAGAAAAGCAGGCAATCAATCGCAATACCAAACACTCATTTACAAACACTTAGGTTTAAATACAACACTGGACTGTCTACTAAATAGACCGGCTCAACAAAAGGGGAACTATCCTAAAACCAACTAGCATGACACGTTCACCGATACTTCAATCTCCACTTTTCCAGACTTAGGGCTTCGGGTCCTCCACGACCACCATCTAGGGACCTGAAATTTTAATCCCACAACCGGGATGAGACGATGTCTCAGCAAGTTCAACCCCCTAAACCCCTATTAGAAAGAAAATACGCCCCGGATGGCCTAGCCATAACACACGAGAACTTACCTCGCCTCGTTCCTTCCCCGCAGTTAGCACAATTCAAATCACCCAATCACGATAGTAATAGGAATTCAAACAATTGGAATGCCATCACTTTCATATAATCACAATCGCACTTAGCACGCATTCCAATTATTATTCACTGCCACACAAGGGCATAGCCTACTCGCAGTTCGGCTATCTACTGGCATATAGCCAAGCATCGCCTCCCCCCATGGAGTGCAGCTTCGTCAGTACGTCGACGGCATTCCCGAAGGAGCATGGGCCCAGAATCTACCGCGACCCACAACCACCGCGTGGGCATCCCATATAGGGGCAAGTCCGGCTCAACAGCCCAGGACGATTCCTCTTAATTATCACACAGTCAAATCATACTCGGCCCCGGGACACTTTGCATTTAACTCAACGCTTCCACTTAAAATAGTGATCCCGGCCATTTTTCTTCATATTAAAAATATTCCATAAATTACTCACGTGTGTGGGGACGCGCTAATTTCGAATCAAAAAGTCAATATCTTACTTTTTCAAACCCCACTATTTAATATAATCATTAAAATCCAATTTTTGCATCAAAACCCGACATTTGGGTTTTTATGAATAAAATCCTTATTTATCCCAATCAACAGTCAATTTGCCACAATCAATCATCAAATTCAAATTGTAAATACACAGCAGCGATCGGCACGAAATTCTAAGAGTATAAGGTCCCGACGAAATTTTCGAATTTTAATAAATAATTAAATTTATTCCGAAAATTAATTAAATAGTAATATTCATATTTTTCGCAATCCACATTCAATTTATAATATCCGACCATCAATTTCAAAATCCGAATATACAGCAGCGACCGCACGAAATTCTGAGAATTTAGGATCCCGATGCGAAATTTTCGGAATTTAATAAATAATTAAATTTATTCCGAAAATTAGTTAAATAATAATATTCATATTTTTCGCAATCCACATTCAATTTATAATATCCGACCATCAATTTCAAAATCCGAATACACAAGAGCGATCGGACGAAATTTGAGCAACCGGGTCAAAAATAATTTTTCCGTTTTTTTTATAATAATATTTTAATAATTTCGGAATTAATATAATATTATAAATTTCCAGAATTCGAAATCTTTAAATAATTCAAAAATAAAACCCTATTATGTCACATCAAGGCTTTATTTTAAAAATAAACATACTTAACTTTAAACTAAACACACTTTAACTTAATTAAACATCCTAATATAATCATCAACCAAATAAACTAATCTAACCACCTAAACTTGCTTAACTTAGACTAAGCACACTTAGGGCATCATTAAACCTCTAATCAAGATTTAGTGAGTTAAACTCACCGGATTAGTGAGCCGAGCGGACCAAAACGACGGGGACGCCGAGGAGAACAACTTTCCTCAAAGCGGGCCGAGCATCTGGGCTGGGGAAGGCGGCCAAAATGGGCCAAACATCCGCTGCATACCCATTTTTTTTCAGCTGCTGTCCATTGCGATTTGAGGCCGAGGAATGGTAGATCCGAAGCTTGGATGAGAAGGGGAAGGATCGGGGAAGGTTGAGGGGTCGAACCGGACCAAGGCGAGACCCGAACGGTGGCCGGAGGTGGCCGAACGGCTCCGGCACGGGCTGATACAGCAGCTGCGACGCAAGGGCAGGCAAGTGGGAGGCGGAGACGGTGCGACGGCGAGCCGGCGAGCGCGCGCGGGCGGCACGGGACGAACGCACGGCAGCGGCGGCGACGACGGCGTGCGAGCGGGTGGCCGGCCATAGCTGCTCCTTCTTCTTCTCTGCAAATTTTTTTGGTCCTTCGCACAAAGAAGATGGAGGAGAATCCAACGGAAGGGAGAGAGGAAGGAGAGAGAAGGAGAGAGAGAGAGAGATGGGACCATTCCCTTTTCTTTTTCTTTTTCTTTAATCCACAAAAATGGCCCACCACCATGACATCATCCCATGTCATTTTCCACTCACTCAAACCCCCCCCCACAACTTCTCCAATGGTTGCACTTTCATTTTCCGCTGGGGTCCAATTCTTGTACAACCAATTCTCTAATTCCACTTGATTCTCTTCCAATTGAATCAAATTGAAGTCCATAAAATTAATCCAATATCACCACACTTCAATTCACATAATCACTTGACCATAAAACCAACTTAAGTCCCAAAAGTACGACCAAAAGCGGGCTTACTAATCTCTCGAGCCAAATTAGCCATTTTCTGGTTTAATTGCTAAAAAACTCTGATTGCATGAAAAATCTTCCAAAGATAAGTCAATGTTCTTAAAATGATTTGTGGCACACCCAGAGTTCCAATTTCTGAATTCGATCTCAATTCCACGGTTAATTTCACTTTGGCACGATACTAGTCGACCCAACCTACCGGGTAGCCTTTAGAAATTTTCATGCATTTGACCTGTGGTTGATCATCTCAAGCCACAATATACATCTTTGAAACATTGGCGACTTTCGGTTGTCGGGGTAATCTCAAGGTTTCAAATACGAACACAGGGTACCCAATCGATAAAAAAGTCGGTCCAGTGCCGATCGGCAAGAATTGTGCAATCTGGTGGAATTACCCACACCTGATCACATGCCTCTGTCGAGTTGACCTATCTCCGGTCTCTAATCAACTTTTATTTGTGCCGTAATGACCCTTGCAGATTAGCTCGGTCGAAAGGTCGCTTCCTGATCAAATTCTCGAGTCTGATGCATTAGAACCTCTTAGCGGCTTCACTCGATAGACTAGTTTTCACATGAGTGGCCGACTCAAGGAAATGAACTATATGCGTGCTAACGAAATGCCCGTCTCAATTTATTGAAAATAGAATTGGAAAATCGGGATGTCACAACCCCTGTCTTTCACCACTGCTCTATACATGTGGAACAGAATAGTGTGAGGAAGAGAAAACTTTTTCCCTGCATTGATGGCGTACATCAGCTTTGCCTCTGAATTGGAAACATCAGTTTTTGATGTAGACTTTGGCCTAAGGCAATTAATCACTATCTTGTGAAGCAGGATGTTGAACGCATTCATCCTTGAGTAGGAAATCCTTCCCTCTGTCCTTCTGTCTTTAACAAGTTCCAATATGGCACGAGTAACAGACACACTGATAGGTTGATATCTCTCTCTCTCTCAATGCCAATTACATCCGCCGGCATATCCACATCAACCACAAAGTCCTTATCTCGGACACTAAAAGAGATTCTATTCGCATCCAAGAAGCTAAGATTTGAATAGAAATATGCAGTTATTAAGCATAGGCTTCTGTGTTGTCAGAACAGAACTGTTCAAGTTGAATAAAACTGAACTTTTCCCTCAAATTTACATTTACAGCATCAAGGAATTCAAAATCCACACTCCTAGGGTTTATCACCCCACGCTTCAACAATTTGGAGTATAGATCTTCATGTTCCTTCGATCTAAACAACTATGTTCTTTTTCCTCGAATTTTTGCCGCAACACCCATTCTCGGTTGAAATTGGCTGTACAATTTATCATCATCATTCCCATCGATTGGATTCAGTCCTCCAACACGCGGATCACTTGGGATATTTGCAAGGGTTTCTTCCGCCAACCCCTTAGGAGCAATTCCCAAATCCTCCATTTTCCGCAAAAAGATATATTCATTTCCATATCCCTTGTCTTTAAGAAACCCATCAATGTAGTTCAATGGAGTAGCAATCCTCTTTAAGGCACGGTAAAGCTTATAAATAAAAGAGGGTCTTTGATTTCTTACAGGATCTGCGTCTTCAATGATTTCTTCCTCTTGTTGATGATCAAGACCCTGTGGACTAGATGGTGGAGAATGACGCTGCTGAGAATGTTGTGAGCTCTACTACTGACTTGGTGACTCTTCTTCTTCAATGAGATCAAAGTGAGTAGGCCCTTTACTCATTCGCCGTGGTCCCTTACTTGCAATTCTCGAAGACTTTCTTGACGATGACATCTTTCACAGTCTTCGGAAGATTCCAAACTTGTTTTTCCCAAGAAAGTTGACAACTTTTTGAAGATTAAACAAGGGAAGAAAACAGGAATGGAAGATCGGTGCTTTCTAGGATTTTTGTGAGTGAATCGAAGAGGAACGGACAGAATATAAGGCACTGGAAGAGAGGCATACGGAACGTTGTAAAAAAAGAAAGTATAAAGATGCCTTTTCAAAAAAATAACTGTCTTTTTCGAGAAAATAGTCTTTTCAAAAATAACTTCTTCTTCGAAAAGGAAATGTTGCAATAATCACATCAATTAAAGATAGCACTAATCAACACGGTTGATAATTATACCTTTTCAAGATGAGATTCGAGAGAGAATAACTTACAGTCAAGGTCTTGTATGTCTGAGTCTGAGAGCCTCTAGACTTTAACTTCTTCAAGCCTCAAAATGTTGAGTCTGGAACAGATGATTTCAAATTGATTTTTCTCCAAAGGCTTTGTAAATATATCCGCTAGTTGATTCTTTGAGTCAACAAACTAAATCGAAATTTCTCCATTTTGAACATGATCTCTAATGAAGTGATGTCGAATCTCTATATGTTTTGCTCTTGAGTGAAGAATTGGATTCTTGGTCAAATTAATTGCGCTAGTGTTGTCACAGTTAATCTCCGTGCATGAGTCTTTAATTCCAAAGTCTCTTAGCTGTTGTTTTATCCACAGAATTTGTGAACAACAACTTCCAATAGCTACATATTCTGCTTCTGATGTAGAAAGAGCTACTGTATTTTGCTTCATTGAAAACCAAGACACTGTCTTGCTTCCAAGTAGCTGACAGGTACCCGAGGTGCTCTTTCTATCAACTCTGCATCCGGCTAGATCTGCGTCTGAGTATCCATGAAGAATAAAGTCTCCCTTTTTAGGATGCTATAGACCGAGACTTGAAGTTGAAGCAATGTATTTGATTCTTTAAGGTCTGCCTGAAATCTAGCACAAATGCAAACACTAAACAAAATGTCAGGTTTAGAAATTGTAAGATAAAGTAGTGAACCAATGATACTCCTGTATAGCTTCTGGTCAACTTTCTTTCCTCCTTCATCTTTGTCTATCTTTAAGGAACTTGACATTAGTAGGTCAATCTTTTTGCAATTTTCCAATCCAAACTTTTTGACAAGATCATTAGCATATTTTTCTTGATGAATAAAAGTCCCTTCCTTCAATTGTTTCACTTGAAGCCCAAGAAAGAAGGTTAACTCACCCATCATGCTCATCTCAAATTCATCCTGCATAGTCTTAGAAAATTTCTTGCACAAACATTCATTAGAGGATCCAAAAATAATATCATCTACATATATTTGAACAAGTATAAAACTTTTGTTTTCCTTTTTGATAAACAAAGTAGTGTCTATTTTACCTTTGATGAAGCCGTTTTATATTAAAAACTTACTCAGTCTGTCGTACCAAGCTCGGGGTGCTTGCTTTAAACCATACAAGGCTTTTTTCAGTCTGAAAACTGAGTCTGGCTTCCTTAGGTCTTCAAATCCGGGTGGTTGTTCCACATAGACTTCCTCATGGATAAATCCATTCAGGAAAGCACTTTTGACGTCCATTTGGAATAACCTGAAATTCTTATAACAAGCAAAAGCAAGTAATAATCGGATTGCTTCTAACTTTGCTACTGGTGCGTAAGTTTCGTCATAGTCTATCCCTTCTTCTTACGTATATCCATTGGCCACGAGTCTTGCTTTGTTTCTTACGACCTTTCCTTTTCCATCCATCTTGTTTCTGAAAACCCATTTGGCTCCAATAACAGACTTACCTTTCGGTTTAGGAGTCCCCTCCTAAACATCATTAATACTGAATTGTCTGAGCTCTTCTTGCATGGCTTTAATCCAGCTTTCATCAAACAAAGCTTCTTCTATGCTTTTGGGTTCTATTTCAGAGACAAGAGCCATAGCACTAGACTCTTCGCGCCTTAGATCTTATGCGAATTCCTTCATTAATATCGCCTATAATGAGATCTTTGGGATACTGGACTTATGCTTCCAGTTACTAGTTGGTTTGTTAGGTTGATGATCACTTCCTTCATTTGAATCTTCAACAATCATTTGATGTTGGTCTTTAGAAGACTGAGCTGCTTCTTGAGATTTAGACTTTGCAGAGTCTGGAGCAGGTTCAGATTCTTCAATATGAGTTTGAATAGAATCATTTTGCATAAAATCTTGAAATTTGACATTCATTGATTCCTCCACAGATTGAGTCTTCTTGTTGTAGACTCTATAAGCTTTGCTTGAGGTTGAATATCCAAGGAAGATGCCTTCATCTGACTTTTCTTCAAACTTGCCAACTCGATCATTTGCATTTTTCAATATAAAGCATTTACATCCAAACACATGAAAATATGAAACAATAAGCTTCTTTTCTTTGAATAATTCATAGGGGGTTTTTTCCAGAATAGACCTTAGAAAAACTCGTTAATAATATAACATGCTGTAGAAACTACTTCAGCCCAAAAATGTGAAGATATATTACTTTCAATTAAAAGAGTTCTAGCCATTTCTTGAAGCGATCTATTTTTTCTTTCCACAACTCTATTTTGCTCGGAGTATATGGAGAGGAGAACACATGTTGAAAACCAGATTCATCACAGAATTTTGTAAAATCTTGATTTTCAAATTCACTTCAATTATCTATTCTTATACTAGAGATAACATACCATTTTTCATTTTGAACCTTTTTAGTAAACTTTTCAAAGTAAGAGAAGGTTTCAGACTTACTTGCCAGGAAATATACCCAAGTAAATCGTGAGTAGTCATCCACAATTACTAGGCAATATTTCTTACCTCCAATGCTCTGAGTTCTGGTTGGTCCAAAGAGATCCATATGCAGAAGCTGCAATACACGATTAGTGGAAACTTGATTTACTAGTTTAAAGGAATTTCTTACCTGTTTTCCCAATATGCAAGGTGTGCATAGATTAGACTTTTGGTATGACAGATTGGGTAAATCACGAACAAGCTTCTTTGCTGAAATTTTGGCTATCTACTTCATATTAATGTGCCCAAGCTTTCTGTGCCATAGGTTTGCTTTGTCTTGAATTGAGATCAGACATTGCGATTCATCTGGTTTCACATCCAAGAGGTAGATTCCTGAACATATTCCTTCTTGAAAGTTGATTTTGAAACTAGTATCACACAGCTGACTGATACTGAGCAGATTGTAGTTAAGTCCTTCCATTAATGAAACATTGCTAAGTGTGAGGTTTCCAATCTTTACAGTTCCAAATTCCAACAATTCTTCCTTTGCCGTTTCCTTCAAATGAGACTTTTCCGCCATTTACTCGAACAAGTTTTATAAAACAATTTGAATCTCTTGTCATATGTCTTGAGCATCCACTATCCAGATACCATTTTACCTTCTTCTTGATAGTGACTTGCATTTAAAAAAGAGACTCAAGCTTTCTTTGGTACCCATATTTTCTTGGGTCCATTTGTGTTAGTATGATATGCGGTTTTAGCCATAGAACATTTCGTCCTACTGGTTTTACAAAAACCTTTTTGAAATGATCCTTGTAAGCATTTTTTGTGGGTCTTTGCTTAATTATTTCCTTTACTTTAGGAAAATCAATTAAAGGAATGGTTTCTGCTGTCATTCCCAAACCAAATTTGTCGAAATAAGGTCTTTGTACTTGAAAGAATTTTCTCAAGTTTCTCGATCCTATTGAAAATCTTTTTGAAATATTTGAAATGTCATTTTTTAGAAATGCATTTTCTTTCAAGAGATTATCTTTACTTTCTTTAAGAGAAGAAATATTTATGTCTAAATATTTCACATTTCCTTTCAAAATACTTTCCTGTTGTTTTAGAACATAATTCTCCTTTTTGAGTTTGGAAATCCTTTTAAGAGAAATCTTAAGACTAAAACATAACTCGTCAATGTATTTAGAAACTTTAACAGGGATTTTAAAGTTACTTATCTCAAATTCGCTGTCTGAATCTGAGTCTGATTCAGAGTTTGAATCTAAATCCGATTGTGCCATCAGACATATGTTGGTATAATCATCATCACTTTCTTCACACTCTGTATCACTCCAGGTTTCTGCTTTAAGAGCCTTTTGATACTTTTCAGCTTTTCCTTTCTTTTTCCTTAGAAGCGGACAATTGGGTCTGATGTGTCCCTTTTTCTTACATTCAAAGCAGACTACATCTTTGTTTGATTCATCATCCTCAACAAACTTAGTCTGTTGTTTTTGAAAACTCGGTTTCTTTAGATTGAATCTTCTTCCTTTTCTGTTCAGCTTTCTGAATCTTCTTGTCATGAGAGCAAACTCCTCATCGTCCATATCATCTTCAGAATCTGTAACATCATAATCATCAATGGATTTTAATGCAATGGATTTCTTACCTCTAGGGTCTTCTTCTTCATTGATTCGCTCCACTTCATAAGACTGAAGAGTCCCAACCAACTCATCGACAAATAGTGGCATGATTCTTTGTGTCTCTCTTATTGAGGTCTTTATGTGATTTCAATCCTTGAAGAGTCCTCGCAGAAGCTTGTTTACCTTCATAGGATCAGAAATTGGTTGACCTTGATTTTCAAGACCATTCACGATATCTGTAAAACGACTAAACATGTCAGTTATAGATTCTCCTGATTTTATTTTGAAGGCTTCGTATTGATCGGGGAGAATGTTGATTCTTATCTCTTTCACTCGATCTGTTCCTTCATAAGTAATATGTAATCTATCACATACTTCTTTCGCTGTAACACAAGAAGATATTTTGTTATATTCAGTAGGTGACAAAGCACAATATAAAGAATAAATTGCTTTTGCATCAAGAGCTTGTCTCTTGATTATCTCTTCCTGAGTTATTTCACTGGACTTAACATCTTCTTTTCCTCTCTCTAAGATAGATGCAACTTTAAGAGTGATTCCTCTTTCTACGACATCACATTCCAGAGGATCCTTTGATCTTAGGAACGCTTTCATCTTGTTCTTCCAGATATTGTAATCCTTTCCATCAAAGTAAGGTGGTCTGATATTGCTTTGCCCTTCCACCAGCCCTAGAGCTAGCATACTAGCCATGGATCTTTTACTCTGAAGTAAAACACTTCAAACAAAGTGAGTACACAGACTCTGATACCAATTGATATAGTTAGTATAAGCACCTAGAGGGGGTTGAATAGGTGTAAAAATAACTTTTCGAGATACGAAAGCAATACTAGGTGGACAATGGAAAGGAAGATCTCCTTTAGCTAACACAACGAATTAAGATCAAAGTAAAGCGGAGAGTAAGGAATAGAAAATTAAACACAAGGTTTATAGTGGTTCGGCTTATTTCAAGCCTACGTCCACTCTTCTGCACTGACAGCCCACTGGCTGGATTTCACTATGAACAAAAGAGATGTTACAGCAATGCTTTCCCTTGATTCCACAGTGTAGATACTCTACCACACTTCCTCAAGGTATCTCAAAATATGAACTCTCTTTTATGTACAAGATTTTGCTCAGTAAATGAATTGACTAAGAACAAGGAGCTTCAGACTTTGAAATTCTTCTATCGTGCACTCCTCTCGAACAACTAGAACGTCTTCCTTTTATACTCTTTTATGCCATCATACCCGTTGGCACTTACCAAAAGAATTCCTCCAATCTACCCGTTGGACGGAATCAATTAGGAAGATCATTTAAGCTATTAAAGGAACATGTCGATAGCCCATCAATCATTCTCGCCCATACAATCAGGATCTTGGTTTCCATAAGTAGAACCTTCCAAGTATACTTCGCCAATCATCGGATCCTTAATCAATCTTGATTCGAATAAAGGATTCCGTTGTCATATCCAGCCAAGAGATCTTCTCCAGTTGATAAGGCTAAATCCTTAATGAAACATCCAGTTCTTGACAGCCTTTCTTCAACGGATTAGAAACTGTCAATGAGAATAAACTTTGAGTCTTGAGTCTGGTAGTTCGGAGGTCTTCAGACTTTAAATAGTAGAGTCTGCAAATCTTCAGACTAGACTGATGGAAACATTTTGTCAGCTTCAAAATATTCAAAAGGGTTTCTCCAACACTACTTTCCCTTGGGCTTAGCCGTTCTGTTCATATTGCCTAGTTGAGTAAACCAGAGCAAACCATTTGCGATTGTGTATACGGTACCACATTTTATCGTGCAATACATGAGGTTCTGTCTTAACTAAGCATAGAAGGCGTCTGTCTATGAGCAAATAGACATTTGTATTATTGCTTAATATTTTCTTACTGCTTCTTCTATGTATACTCCAAAACAAATGGGAGACAAAATAACATTGTTATTGGCACCATCAAGATCTAATACAAATTAAGTGAATAAAAGAGAATCATTTATCTTTAAAAAATACCTTTTTAAAAAAGTTTCATGAACGAAAATTGGAAATTAGAAGTTGTTATTTTCATTTTCCTAGCTAAGCAACTATTAAGATTTAAAAGAAGAAGATAAATACACAAAAGCCATATACCACATGGCATTCTCGGGAGTGAGTTTTGCGGAGCAATTTTACTTTTATGGTCACTTTATAAAATCTATTATCCTAGCAAATCTATAAATTTCTGTGCTTATTTGGTTAACAGACCTCGAATCACTATGCAAGAAATAATAGATTTACATATATTTTGGTAACCCAATCCTAACAAATCTATTATTCTCATGCATATTTCTACTGTAAATCTCTAATCGATGTATGAGAAATAAAAGAGATGCATTTTTGGTGATAAACATTTAGAAAAAAATTGTTTTCTTTTTTTGTGTAGAGATTGTAATTAGATGATCCAACAAAGTATATGGCCGGTTTCTAATTTATTCTCATATGCGTTTTTCTGACTTTGTGCAGTGCAATGCTACCGGGGAAGCAGATTTTATAGGCCGTGCTTGGTGCGTAAGGGGTCAAAGCATTCCGCATTGCACGCTACGATGCATCAAAATCAATGACTTTGCGAGTGATAAAACGCATAAAATATGGGCAATGCGTATGAATATTTAGGTGCATGACAGCATGACTTTCTGCAGTGCCATAATGTGTAGCTACCGGGGAACATAAGGGAAAATTTAGGGCTGAATCGACAAATGATTGATTGAGTAAAAATTCAGCTAATAGTTCCGTATTTGCATGGAAGACTTGGGTTAGCAGTTATTCCAAAAATCGCAAACCGAGGGGTCATACAGCAACAGCATGATGGCCCCCTTCACAAAAAGTCTTTCTGAGAAGACAAGATGAGAAGAGTTTGTATGGTTAATGGAGTGTTTGAGGTCATTCCCTCCATTATAGGCAAATGTATCCGATCATAAGTTGTGACAGCGGCAAAAAAACTCTATGAAATGATACAATTTGAGGGTCGAAATTGAAGACTTTGGTTGCTCATTTGGCCACTTTTGTTCCCGACAGTTGCTCTGTGTGGAAACTTTTTCTTTATAATGTTAGTGCTGATTTCACTTTGAATTCACGATCGGTGAACATTTCCTTTGGTTTCTAATAAGGAATGTACTTTCTATTGTGTAATGCATTTATAGAAATTAAGATTGTTCAGAATTTTGAACAGTCCCCCTTATTGAGAGGGAGAGAGAGGTGGATTGGCCCGTCTTGTGCATATTGTTGCTCTTAGATAAACACAGGCTTTTGGATTGTGCATTAGCCTAACATTATTGCCTAATATTCTCTTGTTGCGTAGTTTGTTTATGCCAAAACGAATAGAAACTAGAGACAAAAATATATTGTCAGTGGCACCATCGAAATCTAGAAAAAGAACTTAATGTCAAAGTGTGATTGATTGTATTTTACGAATATTATGGAAGTCCGTTTGCTACAAGAAACTAATGAAATCCCAGCATGTCGACAAAGGTGCAACAAGCTTGCATTGCCGTGATAGAAGGGAACAAAACTTGAGATGTTCTGAATTTTTTGAATGCAATTGAAGAAACAAAATAGCCCGTCATGCATTTCTTCTGCTCAATCAATCTTCACCTTATCTTAAGATTTTTCCAATTTATAGACATCTTCAACACCCAATATCTCGATCAACTTAGATATCAGTAGAGCAATCTTGATAGTTGTAGACCACTCCTCGTATCAGAATTGCTAGTGCAGTTTATAACATTATCTGTATATTGGCTTGTGCATATATCACCTAGCACTGCTCAACAAATACATGTTAGTAACCTTTGATTGCCTTTATCATTGTTAAAACAACATTGAGATTTTCCCAACACCCTCATTCTCTTCTCATCATGCTATCATTGATGTAGTTAAAGGCTTTAGCCAGGCAACCGTATTAGAGACTACAAGGTCATCATTGACGAGTAGGTATAAGCGGCTGCCCTAACAGTGCTTGAGCAATGTAAGCTTGGTTGTCATTGTCTAAGTGTTTTGATTGCCATTTAGGTATTGTGGGGGCTAACAATACAACCTAGGGGTGAATAGATCATTTGAGAACTATGAAAAATATTTGCATAACATCATTAGTTCAACTTCAAACATCGTTAGAAACAGATTGTAGAAATCAATTATGGGTGTTGCTATTTAACAAATGGTGATGATATTAAGTAATGTAGTAGCGAAGAGATAGAAGATTCACAAGCAAATATATAGTAATTTGGCTTTATCCCTAAGCCTACATCTACTCTCAACACTAACATCTACAACAAAGCTGGAATCAACTAGTAATTTTCAAGAAAAGTCACAAAAAGCAAGTATCGCCTTTTCAATAGATCACACTATCGGGACTTATGTACTGCTAACACTTTCATATACTTGCTCTTATCACTAATTACAGACATTAGCACCACACAGACATTGACATCAGAAATACACTATAACTAACAACAAATGCAGAGCAAGGAATAAGACTCAAAGCATGTCTTGTTTTCCACCCAACCCAACTACTTGTCTTGGATCCAATATATAGCCATCCATCCTTGGATGACCGTTGCCATCGAAATCCTCAAGCAATCATTGGTTCTACCATTACCAGCAACAGATCATTATTGAAGATCATTAGAATGGCTCTCTAACATTGGCAACGTCTCCTTGACAGTGGCAGTTTCCCAAATAGTATCGACGTACATTTGTCAGACTTGCTCATTAATGCTATTGTTGCTCCTTATCAACTCCGGTGACCTTATTTCGAATTCTAAGCCATTGTAACGGCTATAATGACTTTTTCATTTGCCCGAAAATTTTTCTTTCTAGAACCAGCGTCCAGGTTTCAGGCACAACCGTAAAATTTCAAGCCCAAACATCAATACCCAATCACATTGTGGAAAATTATTCTAAATTTTAAAAAACATATATTAAATATAGTATATATATTTTAGATATAGATTTTCTATTTATTAGGAAAATATTTTTCATTAACTCATTTTCTTAGGCGAACCAAATATTAAAAAATATATTCCGCAAAACAGACAGTGCCTTTCATTTACATCTCTCCCTCATTCGAGTTTGTATACCGGAGTACAGTGACTTCATCGCCTGAGTCAAAGAAAAAACATCCTCGAATGGTCAGTGATTTCCGATGGGCATTTCACGTCATCTTTTTGGTTAAGTTCAAGCACCAAAAACAAGACCTACCTCATTTTGAAGGACCTTATGACATGTTTATCAGACGAGATATGGGGACCTTTTTCGTGGTCTATTCTGACTAATAACTTGGTAGCCATCGCTAGTTTGCAATCTAGTTGTGAAGATGATATGATTAGCATGTAAAATTAATTATTTACGAATTATTTAGGTGTACATTGTTACAGCAATATATAAATACAACCAGCATGCAGGGGAAGCAATGCAAGCCTTTGGCCATCAGGAATGACAAAAACCACCCCTTCACCACGTGAACATCGCAGAAAAATGGCTTCTTTCCGTGCGTGTTTCGGGGAAGGAGATGCAAAAGACACTGCGTAATTGAGCATAAAGAGGGGAGAAAAAACCAGAAGTTCCACCTTTAAATTTTTGACGACTGCTTCTTATCATCTCATGAGTCCTCACTGCCGACATCCCCCCACCGAACATTATGCTTTGCAGCAAGATAATGCGCACCGACTGGTCCTCTGCTACCGTAAGGGTAGAGCTCGGGGACTATCTTCTTTTCCTCAAGCTCCTTAAGTAATGGAGTGAATAATGCCCAAGCAGCATCGAGCTCATCGCTTCTTATGAATAACCTACGCTCTCCTTCTATTGCATCCAAAAGTAACCTCTCATATGCGTCGGGTATTTCCCTAGGATACCTACACGTCACAGAAGCATCTCGGTCAGTTAAAACAGTAAATCTCAGGCATGATGTAGAGGAATAAATTTTCCCGCTTTATACTCAATTAAAAGCATGGTTGAACTCATCATTTTGACTATCCTTTGTCATCAATCACTCATTTGCCTCTTTAGTAGCAAAATCACATTCAGCCAATGTTTGCTAGAGCATGCAAACACTGAAAAAAGAAAACACAATGATATAGTTGCTTCCTACTAAGCTTTCTATATGAATTCTGGTATTTGATCACACCGATGGGATCAAATGGATCAAACAGCAGTTAGGTAAATTTGGGCCATACACATAGCATCCACACGTTTGTAAAGCAAATGCTATCTAGCAGTTTCATGGGCTCAGTACCTTGCTTTAAAAAGAAGATTGAGGTCGCTGCGATCCAATCTCATTCCAAGACCAGGAACTTTATTGTTGATCTTCAGATATATAGCTTCATCAGGTTGTACACGGAGCACCAGCTCATTTGTTGCCTTATCTAAATCAGTTCCAAAGTTTCTTTTGTACAGGTTCCCCGGGACATGTCTGAATTGAACTCTAATCTCTGCCCTGGAATTTCACAAGCAGCAATTCAAGGTTGTTCAGATTGTAAAGTACTAATGAGTGAGTGTGCGGGGCAGTGAGAAGAGAGGTTGTGAACCTCTTGGTGTGGAGAGCCTTGCCCGCTTTCATAAGGAAAGGAACTCCATCCCATCTGGCATTGTTTATGAAAAGAGCTGCAGCGGCAAATGTCGGTGTGAGACTATCCTTCGACACAGTTGGATCATCTGTATACCCAGGAAGAGATTTTGCACCCTTACTGTGGCCCTTGTATTGGCCCACAATTACATCTTCCAGTCGTAGTGGTCTCATTGACCTTAACACTTTCACCTATTCAATGACCAGAACCACTCTGTTAAAAATGCTGTTTACAATCATAGTCTTGCAATGGAAGCCCAAAAATCCCCAAATGAGAGAGGGCAGACCCTTTTTGCTCATGACTCATGTGATAAAGGAATGTATCTTCTGGAAAGGCAATGTGAAAGACAAGCAACATCAAAAAACAAGTAAAACAGGTTATAACATAGTAGCTCTCTCAGCACCTTCTCATTCCTAATGTCTTCAGCATCTAAGCTGACAGGTGTCTCCATTGCAAAGAGGGCCAATATTTGCAGCAGATGATTTTGCATTATATCTCGTATTATACCATAATGGTCGAAATAACTGATGACAAGAAGAGAGTTATAGAATCAGTAACTTCTTATTTTGAGAGAACATCCCAGAAAAAAGAGCATCAGCAATGGATCTATGGAACTCACCCTCCACGTCCTTCTGTACCAAAATCTTCGGAAAATATCAGCTGCACATTGCGAATGTAGTTCCGAGACCATAATGGCTCAAAAACCAGATTGGAAAATCGGAGAACTGACAGGTTCTCGACAAGTTCCTTCCCCAGGTAATGATCAATCCTATATAATCACAAGCTCAAACTTCTGGTTACAATCAAGTTCTCCCTCGAAAATAGAAAAAAGCAACCACATGGATAGAAGGTACCTAAATATTTGATCCTCATTCAGGTATTGCTTCAAACATCTAGTCAGCTCACCAGACGATTCTGAGTCACGGCCAAATGGCTTTTCAACAATGACCCTGGTCCATCCACTTGTTGAAGAAGCCGTAATGCTAGCACATCTCGCCACATCCACGAATATATTTGGAGGAATTGATAGGTAGAATAACCTATTGGCCAATTTTCCAGCCTGAAGGAGCAATTTGAGACATTATAATGATTAGGAAAAAAGAACCGTTAAATTCACTTGCCAGCTACAAATCATGTCTCCCAAAATTAATATGTCGTGTATGCATTTGTTTTTCATAAAACGCAAAATTGCAAACCCGATTTAAGATAATTAGCAACCCTACAAATCGGCTAATCAGAACAGGAAAAGAAGTACCACAATTAGAATCCACAACATTTAGACTGGAACGGGGAACCATCACCTCCTTCTCTTTTAGCTTAATGTCCAATTCTCTGAAGTTCTCCTCCGAATTATACTGACCGGAATGGTAAAAGCATCTCTTCAGGAACTGATTCATTTTATCTTCACAATTTTCCCTGCAAAAAAAGTCCACATTTAAATAGATAAAGAAAAACAAAGTAAAAAGCAAATAAATTCCACATCCCATCATAAAAACAACACAAAAAGTACCTCTTATCGATTCTACAGGTCAGTGTTTTGCTAATCATCGTCCTCAACTCCTCGTCAGTCATTTTAGTCCGGGCGTAACCAAACACCGTGAAATTCTGCAGCAACCCAATACCATATTTACATCAGACATTGCTGCATAACTGACAAAACTACATGGATCTACCTTGTACTAGAACTATTCAAGAACGTAAGATCAAGACCTTCGGTAGACAATCCTCATAGAAGAGCGCGAAGATGGCCGGAAAAATCTTCTTTTTCGCAAGGTCCCCAGAAGCTCCAACGACGGTAATGCTATAAGTCAAATCAGACTTCGCTGATTCTGAATTAACAGGAGACAAACTATCCTGCGCATTAGGTTTGAAGTGTTCTCTGGCAAGAGAGCTTCCTGCAAAACCATACTCCAAGAACGACCAAAAAGATCGCAACTTCACTCGACGAATCGCTGAAAATGCTCAGCCTCCAGAGGGTTCAAGCACTCACCGTCGTGCAAAGCAACAGAGCTCAGCGAATGCCCATTGGAGGATTTGAGCTGGAAACTCTTCCTCGAGCTATTTCTTGACCGAATCCGCGGAACCCATGAAGGCCCCTGCGTTTTCCTCGGCAAGACAAGAAGCTTATCCAGACTTCTGTGGAGCTCGAATGAAGAAGGGTGCGAGAAGGACGTTGAGGAAGAAGAAGAAGGAGAAGAAGAAGAAGAAGAAGAAGAT
>CM029450.1:458554-461054 GCA_017140165.1 Eucalyptus shirleyi
ACCCTAAACCCTAAACCCTAAACCCTAAACCCTAAACCCTAAACCCTAAACCCTAAACCCTAAACCCTAAACCCTAAACCCTAAACCCCAAACCCTAAACCCTAAACCCTAAACCCTAAACCCTAAACCCTAAACCCTAAACCCTAAACCCTAAACCCCTAAACCCTAAACCCTAAACCCTAAACCCTAAACCCTAAACCCTAAACCCTAAACCCTAAACCCTAAACCCTAAACCCTAAACCCTAAACCCTAAACCCTAAACCCTAAACCCTAAACCCTAAACCCTAAACCCTAAACCCTAAACCCTAAACCCTAAACCCTAAACCCTAAACCCTAAACCCTAAACCCTAAACCCTAAACCCTAAACCCTAAACCCTAAACCCTAAACCCTAAACCCTAAACCCTAAACCCTAAACCCTAAACCCTAAACCCTAAACCCTAAACCCTAAACCCTAAACCCTAAACCCTAAACCCTAAACCCTAAACCCTAAACCCTAAACCCTAAACCCTAAACCCTAAACCCTAAACCCTAAACCCTAAACCCTAAACCCTAAACCCTAAACCCTAAACCCTAAACCCTAAAACCCTAAACCCTAAACCCTAAACCCTAAACCCTAAACCCTAAACCCTAAACCCTAAACCCTAAACCCTAAACCCTAAACCCTAAACCCTAAACCCTAAACCCTAAAACCCTAAACCCTAAACCCTAAACCCTAAACCCTAAACCCTAAACCCTAAACCCTAAACCCTAAACCCTAAACCCTAAACCCTAAACCCTAAACCCTAAACCCTAAACCCTAAACCCTAAACCCTAAACCCTAAACCCTAAACCCTAAACCCTAAACCCTAAACCCTAAACCCTAAACCCTAAACCCTAAACCCTAAACCCTAAACCCTAAACCCTAAACCCTAAACCCTAAACCCTAAACCCTAAACCCTAAACCCTAAACCCTAAACCCTAAACCCTAAACCCTAAACCCTAAACCCTAAACCCTAAACCCTAAACCCTAAACCCTAAACCCTAAACCCTAAACCCTAAACCCTAAACCCTAAACCCTAAACCCTAAACCCTAAACCCTAAACCCTAAACCCTAAACCCTAAACCCCTAAACCCTAAACCCTAAACCCTAAACCCTAAACCCTAAACCCTAAACCCTAAACCCTAAACCCTAAACCCTAAACCCTAAACCCTAAACCCTAAACCCTAAACCCTAAACCCTAAACCCTAAACCCTAAACCCTAAACCCTAAACCCTAAACCCTAAACCCTAAACCCTAAACCCTAAACCCTAAACCCTAAACCCTAAACCCTAAACCCTAAACCCTAAACCCTAAACCCTAAACCCTAAACCCTAAACCCTAAACCCTAAACCCTAAACCCTAAACCCTAAACCCTAAACCCTAAACCCTAAACCCTAAACCCTAAACCCTAAACCCTAAACCCTAAACCCTAAACCCTAAACCCTAAACCCTAAACCCTAAACCCTAAACCCTAAACCCTAAACCCTAAACCCTAAACCCTAAACCCTAAACCCTAAACCCTAAACCCTAAACCCTAAACCCTAAACCCTAAACCCTAAACCCTAAACCCTAAACCCTAAACCCTAAACCCTAAACCCTAAACCCTAAACCCTAAACCCTAAACCCTAAACCCTAAACCCTAAACCCTAAACCCTAAACCCTAAACCCTAAACCCTAAACCCTAAACCCTAAACCCTAAACCCTAAACCCTAAAACCCTAAACCCTAAACCCTAAACCCTAAACCCTAAACCCTAAACCCTAAACCCTAAACCCTAAACCCTAAACCCTAAACCCTAAACCCTAAACCCTAAACCCTAAACCCTAAACCCTAAACCCTAAACCCTAAACCCTAAACCCTAAACCCTAAACCCTAAACCCTAAACCCTAAACCCTAAACCCTAAACCCTAAACCCTAAACCCTAAACCCTAAACCCTAAACCCTAAACCCTAAACCCTAAACCCTAAACCCTAAACCCTAAACCCTAAACCCTAAACCCTAAACCCTAAACCCTAAACCCTAAACCCTAAACCCTAAACCCTAAACCCTAAACCCTAAACCCTAAACCCTAAACCCTAAAAACCCTAAACCCTAAACCCTAAACCCTAAACCCTAAACCCTAAACCCTAAACCCTAAACCCTAAACCCTAAACCCTAAACCCTAAACCCTAAACCCTAAACCCTAAACCCTAAACCCTAAACCCTAAACCCTAAACCCTAAACCCTAAACCCTAAACCCTAAACCCTAAACCCTAAACCCTAAACCCTAAACCCTAAACCCTAAACCCTAAACCCTAAACCCTAAACCCTAAACCCTAAACCCTAAACCCTAAACCCTAAACCCTAAACCCTAAACCCCAAACCCTAAACCCTAAACCCTAAACCCTAAACCCTAAACCCTAAACCCTAAACCCTAAACCCTAAACCCTAAACCCTAAACCCTAAACCCTAAACCCTAAACCCTAAACCCTAAACCCTAAA